>JUFY01023498.1:3370-62818 GCA_001855655.1 Leptopilina clavipes | reverse complement strand
AGGGAAATATTTTGGAGTGCACAGTCCTGAAATTATTCCCTCTACAATCGTGGGGCGGAGCTTAATAATCCGGCTTATACTGAGTTTTGAAAACGCGACTACCCGGCTACCTACAAAGGAAACTGTGCAATTTTTAAAGTCAAATTTGTATTACTTTTTACAGTGTATTTGTGTCATTAATTTAGTTCATTGTCTTAACGTTTGTAAATAAGTTTGAAATTCTTATTATCATTTATGAGAATTATAAGAATGTTATAATTTTTAAGTATTAATTTTTTCTAATCTTAAAAAACATGTTGTATAATGAATCTTTTTACATTCTCATCAATAATAAGAAAGTATTTTTATAATATTTGAAGAATTTCTTAAAGAAAATAATCAATTTTTAGTGTGTTTTTCATTAAACCAAATAGAACTATTAATATTTGACAAATATAACATTTTCTTTATGAAACTGTTAGTGAAAATTGCTCTCTCAGAGATTAAAAATAGCAACTTTTTTTGATTTAATAATAGATTGTTATGAAATATTTAAAATCCGGCCTGAGAAAATTAGTTTGAAGAGCCAATCAGCATTAATTTATTTTAATTAATGAGAAGTTGCCACAGATCAGGGAAATCAGGGAAAAGTGAAATTGGTTAGGCAAATTTCAGGAAACTTTATCAAAAGAATTGGAAAAATATCAAATTTCTAGAATTACTACAAAAATTCTGGTTTTTGGTGTCCAAAAACATTTTTCAAAAATTTAAAAACCTTGAATTTTCCTTAAAATTTTTTCATCTTAAAAACTTTTGAATCAGAATTTATTTTAAAACATATCTTAATTTTTTCTTATTTCTATAAATAATTAAATTTATTTTAAATAATTAAATTTTAGAATAACTTTCTTAAAGTTATTTAATTATAATTAATATAGAAAAAATTTTAGTTAAAAACAGTTGCAATTTTCAGAAATAATTAAATTTCTGAAGGTTGAATATTTTTAAGCAATAAATTATCAAATTAATTGAAATTTTGTGAAATTGAATTGAAAACAATTAAGTTTTGTTAAATAATTTCATTAGAGATTTTAAAAAAATCGAATTTTTAAAAAATTTTAATTTATTAATTGGTAAATAATTGAATTTTGCAGAGTCACAATCGAATGATGTTTGTTAGTGTAAAAGCAAAATTAAAGGGTTCAAATTGCATCTAAAATAATTTAATTTCGTAAGAGTTACAATGGAATTTTTAATTAATTAGTTAATTTTATAATGAATTAAATTCAGAATTTTATTTAAAATTTTGAAAAATTAGATTTTTAAAATATTTCAGTTCTATTTTTGAAAAATAATTGAATTTTTATTGTTTATAAAAATTCAACTATTTTTAATAAAAAATAGAACTTGTTTAGTAATTGAAATTTTTTGAAATAATTGAAATTTCCTAAAATTCTATTAAAACTTATTGAATTTTTTAAGAATTTTATTGAAGTTTTTGAAAATACTCGAGAGAATTAATTTTACAGTAATTAGTTGGTAATTAGTTTTATTTTTAAAATAGGTAAAATTCAAAATTTGAAGTTGTAAGTTTTAAACTCAAAAAAAATTTTTTACTCAAAATTTTGTTTCTAAAAATTTTCTTTTTTTTTAATAATTGAACTTCCTTTGAATATTTTTTTTATAGGGATCAGAGAAAAAGTCAAGATTCTGTCTGAAAATCAGGGAAAAATAAAATCTAATTTTTGTGTCAACCCTGATGTAGCAAAGTCGTTTACAAATTGATAAATAAAAATTGTGGTTCATAAGAGATTTTTATTTATTCCAGGTGAAAATGATTCGCACGATTTTCGTTCGGAATTGGTGCAGATTTCACACGAATTGTCGATTGGATTTCATACCACTTTTTCGAATGAAAATTCGTGCGAATTGCGTACGAACTGTGGATGAAATTTTATTTTTGAAATATCGGACAATAATTCGAATGGAATTTCGGATGTAAATTCATATTATGTTTTTTTGTTAGAAATTTTTATATCGTAAACCATTTTTCTGTACAAAATTCATATGAAATTCAATTTTGAATTTATCAAATTTTTTTCTTTATATTTCGCGGAATTTCGTATTGATTTCTGTGTCAAATATAAAGAAAAATTTTTATAATTTTAAATTTGAATTTCGTGTGAACTTCGTATAGAAAAATGGTTAACGATATAAAAATTTCTAACAAAAATAAAAAGGAGTTTAAGTTCGAAATTTGAAAAACAAAATTTCATTTGCACTTAGTATACAATTCGCACGAATTTTCAACCAAAAAATTGTACTAATCATTTTCATCTGGGATACAAGTAGTTTCGAATTTAAAAGAAAATCTCCGAGTCGGAGATTACAGCAGTGATTATTGATTTGAGTGTTAAAAAAGTGTGAATGATGGGAAAATTTCTTTCAATTCTATCGACCGTGACATATATAAAATTGGTTAATTTTATTGTGAGACGGTTGATGAAATTGTAAATCTTGTTACCCTGGTGAACAGCAACTGTACACCCTTGGCCATCGCAGTACACCAGTGGATTTTCAGTCCAACCCCTTTCATCAGAACACACACAGCATCCTCCAAGCATCTCCTTCATACTGCGATCCAGCTTCAAGTCGTACCGCAATATGATGTTTGCAATTAGAGTCACGTGCGAGGAGTTAATAACAATGAATAATGTGTTTTGATTTTAATTCCCGCAGGATCACCTGCTCATACAGAAACATCATCAATTCATTTGTCCTTCGTTCACTTTCAATTTTTTTAACGTTCCTCGTCTCAATCATGCAAGCGTCTAAAACGTCTTTACGAAAACAATGGAAAAATATTACTTATTCCGCAATTCTCCTGGGACGATATGTCATTCACCAAATTCTTTTTGTAATCATTGTTTTCAATTTCGAAGGAATTTTAAATTCAAATTTTCATAGGCACACCATCAAATGGTTTATTATTTACAAAAACACTGCATTTGTTTCACAAAGTCAGCCATCTTCCTTTTTCCACCTACACATATAAGCGAATCAACTCAATATATAGGTATATATATGTTATCTTCTGTTCATATTTCAATTGTCTTTCCTTTTTTTTAATCGAAGAACACAGACAAAGACAGAGATTCATTACATACATATCATATGCATAATTACCATTTTATGAAAAAATATTACTAAATTTTGATTAATAATTAATTATTTTATATAATGTAAACCATGTGGGAATATCATTAGTTCATTCTGCATGTGAATGTGATAATGTGCAGGTATTGTTCAGGCACGTATTGACATTATGACTTTGTCATACTTATATGTTTCCATGGAAACATATGTGTACGACAAGCGCTAACAAAAATATGTCACCGAGTCATGTATTTTTGTATGGGAATAAAGGACCTTCTACAATAAGTGCAAATGCAATTCTCATTTCCAGGCAAAAAATATATATATATATGTATTGTACGTTTGTCCTGTTTGCACTCATGGCCTAGTTCCGGTTGACGTTTTACTTTTTACTCCTCCATGTGATTTCACCCTTAGGTCGTTTCCGAATTGGGGTTTTTTGCATACTTGGCAAGTATATACTTGAGAAGTATATACTTAGCCATCCTTGTTCAATGCACGTAAACATATGTGCCAGACAAGGATAGTTAAGTGTATACTTAGCAAATATATATTTGCTAAGTAAGCAAAAAACCCCAATTCGGAAACGTCCTTAGGGTGAAATCACATGGAGGAGTAAAAAGTAAAACGTCAACCGGAAATTCATGAGAGTGAAAAGGATAGACTGTCCTTTATCTCACTTGCCCTCATGAATTTCCGGTTAACGTTTTACTTTTTACTCCTCCATGTGATTTGACTCTTACACTTGTAAAGCCCTGAGCAGAATAAAACGCGAACGGGACGCAAGCATGAGATAAAAAAAGACAGAAGATATTTCTATCCTTTTCTATCACATGCTTACGTTAAAGTTACTGTTTTATTTTGCTTTGGGCTTAAAAAAATTTTTTTTTATTTTTCTGAAAAAAGCTATATCCACAATAGGCTTTTTTATGACCTTATGTTGAACATCACATAAAAATACAATAGATTTAATAGATTTCTTTGTATTTTTATGTTAAGGTACGTTCTCAGCTCTGCAGCCTGCCTGCAGAGCTGAGAACGCTCCTTTATGTTCGACGTAGACATAAAAAAAGCCTATTGTGGATACAACCTAAAGGTCAAGGCAGAATAGAAAGGTAACCGGAATCGCAAATCGCAAACATAAACGGAAGAATGAGTTAGAGAAAGATAAACAATATACATATCCTTCTCTAACTCATTCTTCCGTTTGCTATTGCGATGACGATTCCGGTTACGTTTTTATTCCTCTTTGGCCTTTAACGTAACGGTGATCGGGAACGCAAGACACTTTCCGAATTGGGTTTTTTTTTGCATATTTGGCAAGTATATACTTAACCATCCTCGTCTGGCACATATATTTACGTGCATTGGACAAGGATAGCTAAGTATATACTTGCCAAGTATGCAAAAACCCTACTTCGGAAACGGTCCAAGTGAGATTTAAAAAAGGATAGGCATAATTTTCTGCCTAGTGTTGTAAAGACGGTAATTTACGTCAAGAAGAGAAAGAAGATTGCCGTAAAATACCGGTAAATTACCGGATCGTTTTTTCTCTGAGAATTTATAAGAATTTAAAAAAAATTTAAATTACTGATATTTGTACAAATAATGTCAAAAATTAAGGGAAAATCAATTAAAAGAACGTACTTACAGTTGTGGACGTATAAATACCTCAACGTTTCAATCCTCTAATGCATATGTTGCTATGACAAAGTATGCATAAGACAAGGACAGAATTAAAAGGCACCAATTTCCTCTACTATATAAGACCATACATTCAAAAATTTAACGCAGTTACTTCAAAAAATCATCACTTTTCAATGCTAACTATTTTATATCGATTTTTAAAGTTGAATCTTAAATTAAAACTCGGGAACATTACCTTATCTTTTTTGTCCTTCTCTAACGCACGTACACCTGTTGTCATTGCAACGTGTGCAAAAGACAAGGACAGAAATTATATTCTCATTGTTTTAGTTATATAATAATTAATTAATTATTTAATTTATAATTTAATAAGACTTTTATGATTAATTTTAAAGTCATATATTATAAAAAAACATATTCAAATAAAAAAGCATATTATAAATCACTTAAATGAATATTCTTATAAATTCTCATAAATTCTTCCATTACCGGTAATTTACCTCAATTTTCTTTCTTACCTTCTCCGGTTTATATTTTACCGAGAATTTTACAACACTAATGTACATTCTATTCAGTATGAAAAAAATAAATTTAACCATAGATTATAAAATTTTACTCACATACCAGAAAATCAGCCAGGAAAAATGATGCTCCAAGATTACGATTAGTCTTCAAAATGGCGGAATCAGTCAGGATTGGGAAGGTTAACTACACAAACCTGCCAACAATGTATTTTTTTTTTATTAAATAATGATTTTTACGAATTTTATCTCTCTTTAAAAATTAAATATGTCGCAAAAGTCTATTATATCTCGGGTCTTTGACTCGCTCATTAGTTTTCAAAAATCAAACATGGCGGAACCAATATGGCCGATTATTTTAAAATTATCAATTTTCGCTAAAACTCTATTTCTAGGGGTTTCTGGAGTCACTGATCACGAATTTGATATCTATTTTCTAAAATTCGAATTATTTAGAATAAAAAATGATGATTAAAAAAAAAAGATGAAATATTTCGATCTTTTTTTCGGTTTTATTTTGAACACTAATACTGTACACAGAATCAATCCTCGGAAATACAGCATATACACATGAGGTAGAGTCTACGGGCTTATTTGCACATAACAAAGCATATTGAGTGCGATAATAACAATTATTAATAGAAACTGGTACATCGTCGCGAGGTTCACAAAATTGGGAGCTGCGTGAACCCCGAAAGGCTGTACACAATTAAATAAAAAAAATAATTAATAAAAATTTGTCCTCGATGTTAAGATGAAGATTGATAATAATAGTAATAATACGGGAAACGACATCTATAATACGATACATTTACGAATAATATAATACGATTATTACTAACCACCACCATAAAATTATATATATATTAGATTTTAATTTCTAGCATTATTATACTCTCAAAGCCAAACTAAGAGGCAGTTTTTCTTGACAACGAACAGTGCATTAACATTATTCACTGTGATTTTTTTTTCTTTTTTTTTTTAAATATATATAACAATACATGGAATTGCATAACGTCACGTCTAAAGCAAATTTTCAAACATTTTTATTTTCCGTTTAATAAGCTCTAAAAACTCGAAACAGGATAAGAATTATGCTTATTGTCCTGAAAAACTATGGGAATTATTAATTAAAAGCCACACTGCAAACAATGGAAATAAATTCTAATTGTTTGAATATTGCCAAAAACTAATTTGTTAACTTGTTGATATAACATTGTTATAATTTTTACTTTTTTCACGATGAGAGATAAGTCTAAAGATATGATATTTCAGGGGATATAATATTTAATGTACATTTATATTGTACTGTATATAGATTTTTTTTATATTATATATATATTTTTTTATATTTATGTATATTTTTTTTGGGGGGTATGTATATTTATATGTATTCTTAGGCCTTGTGTGTTTAAGCTTCAGCGCGATAATTCTTGTGCAGCTCAGGCTTGATATCGTAAACCAATCCCAAGATTTCCATCATTACCTTGAAGAAATTTATTTATTTTTTTATTATTATTGACAATAAATTACTTATTGCTGTTAAAAAAAAATATATAAATTTATTTACATCATTATTGTAAATAATTGTATTTACCACCTTCTTAAGGCAAAAAATATTAAATAATTTATTCGCTAACAAAAAAAATTTTTCTGAAAAAAATAACTAATTAAAATAATTAATTAAAGTATAATAATTAATTAAATATCAATTGAATAGTAATAAATTCCATTGAGATAGTTGTGACCATTGTCAGGAAATAATTGTACAATGCTGAATATTAACGCATCAAGTACGAATAGATTTTTCCTGCGAACATTATTCATTTCGGGATTGAAAAAAAGTAGTAATTTGACAAATAAATAAAATAATTGTCAAATAAGTTTCTTTTTCTATCATTTTGACTTACCATGTTACTTTCAATAATGCGGGAATTATTTTCAAAGTTTAAAACAAGAGGCGATTTAACCTCAAAAATTACAGATTTTACAATCACACAATTCGTTACTATAAAATGAAAAATCCACTGTAATTATTATATAATCGTTTCAATAAACATTAAAATAAGTCAATTATGATAGAAAACGATTGAAATACGACAATTTTAATGGTAAAAACATAAAAAATGTGCCAACGATCCAAATGAGCAAAAAACAGCTGTCAATACAGAAATATACAAGGTTGGGTAGGTAAAATTTTCTACATCTCTACTTAAAGGTTGATTAACAATAGATCAAACATAAAGGTTCATTCATTTTTTGCAAATTATCATTAAGACATTAGTAAACATTTATAATTATAAATAAATAATATAATAAATAAATAATTTATAAATATAATAAAAATAAATATATTAATATTTTTAAATTATCATTCGAGTGTTAAATTATTATTTCCAAGTAAAAATCACACAAGTATCTCAATGGTATTACTTGTAAAATTGATAATAAAAAAATCAATACAGAAAATTAATTAAACGGGTTATTTCATTTTAATAAAATATAAATTCGATTGGAATTTGATTTTCAATTTAAAAAAGTCAATTTAAATAACGTATTTCTTTTTTAAATATACTTACTGCTGGCTTGTGTACAGATATTTTTGTATTCATCTCCTCGATTTTCATCATTGTATCTGCATCAATACGAGCAGCAACATCCTCTTTTGAGCCCATGTGCTAATAAAAAGTTTAATTTATTATAAATTAAAGAAGAAAAAAAATGGTACAAAATTACAAAAGAAAATGTAAAATTTTACAAAACTGAATGTCACAGTTTGATAAATTGATAAAAATTTTAATTGATACTTGCTTTGGCCTCAAATTCACGGAATTGCTTTTCTCGCTCCTCCCTATATTTTTCGATTTCATCGTGAGCCTCCTTTTTAGCTTGTTTAAGACGCTGGGCCTTGCCTAAAAAAAGGAATTAATCACGTTAAAAATTAAAAATCAGTTACCGAGAAAATTTTCAATTTTCAAGAAAATTAATTAATTAAAACATTTTATTCTGGGAAAAATTAAATTGCAAAAATTGTAAATAATTATCGCGCACTTATTATCAATTTGTCATGTTTTTTTCATATAAAAATGGAGTAAATTGAATTATTTTGACCCACCCTAATACAAAATGTAACTTCAAAATTGCCCACGTGGTGTCACGAGATTACACTATTCACGTAATATCACCATAGGCGTAAAGAAAAAAAAATCAATAGAATTATGTAGGTTTCTGAATAATCAATGGAGAAGAAATATTTTCAGGAAAAAGCATTTTTAGGAACAGGGTCAACTACATTTCAGTACAGAAAGCTTCAAAGTATTATACATATACATCAATACACAGACACACAGAGAGACATTAAATTGGAAATAAGGTGCATTACAAATATGTCCAAATATTTGTTTTTTCTTTTCAAAATAAAAAAATCCTTGTAGAAAAAAATGAAAACTACTTACGTTTACGAGCCTCGGAAACTTTTTCAGCTGCCCGTTTCTCAGCAGCCAAAAGCTGTTGGATTCCTTGTGTTTGACTGGCCATCTTTACGATGGAGCCTGCGATGTAATGAAGAAAATCACTAATCTATGTCAAAAAGCAGCAGCAAACAAGCAAGAAATATTCCACACACACACAAAACACCAAGGAATCAGAATCACTAATCGATCATATGACTCGTTCGTGTTTCCACATTTCGCCTATTTTCTACACGTGGCGCTGCAATCGACCACGTGGTCTCACGTGAGCGCCACTGCCTACTTTTTGAATTTTCCCGCCCTTTTACTTTTTTACAAAGAAGAAGAATTATAAGAAAAATTAAAAAATACAAATAGATAATAATAATTAATTAAATAATTATTAATAATAATTAATTAAAAAATTATTAATATAATATTTATTTATTATTTAATATAATAATAATAACATAATAGTTTTTTTGAAATTAAAAACATTGTAATTCAATATTTCATTAATTTATTATTTATTCGATTTATTTTAAATATTGAATATAAAATATCAAATATTTGATATAAAGTATAAAACAAAAAGACTTATTTTACCTTAAACGATACGATTTCCTTGAATATTTACTCTATTATTCAACATTATTTTCTCCTGTCGTTTCTTTTCTTCTTTAAATGCTTCTGTATTTGCTTTACGTTCAATTCGTCGTTCCTTTCGATATTCCTTCAATGCTTTTTTCCTCTCCTTTCTCTCCTCGGGTGTCTCATCTTTCGGTCTCACACTCAATTCACTGACAATTGATCTCATTGTTTCAGCAATTGACTGCGATCCTTTTGCATTACACTGATCATCATTATAAATACGATCGAATTGTGCCAAACTTTTTACAGTTAATTTACCCCCAGGACCATCTAATATATCCTTTGGTATACCAGTTTTGGAATTAATTTTTATTTTACCCAATTTTTCACCTCGCGGTTCGACAATTAATTTTGGATGATTGTAAATATTACTGTATGTTGTTAAAACACTTTCGCAATCCCATTTTTCATTCTCGGCATTATTGACAACAATTTTCGTAAGATCGGTCGACTCTTCTTCTTGTTCGGAATTTGAATTTTTATCGTCATTTATTTTCATGCGTTCTTTTATTAATTTCGCAATGTCTTTAGATTCACTTTCCTGTAATGAAAAAAATATTTGAATTATTACTGTTGTTGTTTAATTAAATAATTTAATAATAAATACTACTCACCTGTTGCTTTTGTTCGTTTTTGAATTTTTCCACGTGTCTGAGTAGCACATCCATATCGGGATCGCAAGTACCGTCGATTTCTTCGCCCTCAAGGGCGCCAATTTCACTATCGTCGTACTCGGCATACATCTAGGTTAAATTGAAAAAAAAATTTTTTTTAAATGATTATTTGAATAAAATAAAATTCATTTTAAATGGGAATAAATTAACCTTTTCGAATCGATCATCAAGCAGTGTAAGTTGATTATTACGTCGAATAACACTGCTACTCATTGAATATTCAGTGAAACGGGATTTTGTCTCCTCATCTCTGAAGGTAAATTGTCTACCATTGAGACTACCGAGTTCATCGCCTTCTTCATCGGAAATTTCCATATGACCACATGAATCATCATTCGATTCCTCATCATAGTCATCCTCGTCTTCATCATATTCGCCATCTCAAAAAAGCAACGAAAAATGGTTTAAATTAGTTAATTAATATTTAATAATTATTATTAAATAAATATTATTACATTACAATCGAAATTATTTATATACCTTCTTCGGGAATTTCGCCCTCTTTTAAAACACCACCAGCCAAAGTTATAAAATCCTCCTCGAAATCACAATCAGAATCCTCGGGATTGTCATGTTTGTAATCGTCTTCAAAGGTAGCGACAATATCGGGATCTAAATCTAATTGAAGACCTTTTGGAATTGCTCGATTCAATAGACCAATTTTCTCCTCTTCAGTGGATTCAAAAATTTTTGCCGGTAAATTAAATATTGGCTTTTCAATTTCCTTTTTTGGTTCACTATTACTGTTTTCAATTCTTTCCCATTCGACAGACTGTTTATTACTGCTACGCAAATGTTGCATATAATCGTAATCATCGTCATAATGAATTCCATATTTTTCCTGTTCCTCCTTACGTTTGTCGGCATCTTTTTTTAAATGTTTCGCAGCTTGCGGATTAACGAGGGGACGCAATATACGTAGTGGAGCATCGTCGTCGGCAATTAAAGGATCTCTTTGCGATCGATGTACTAATTGAAATGTAACGGAATTTTTTTTATCGATAAATTTCCTTGATTTTCCCTTCGGCTATAAATATATAAAATATAAATTAAAACACACTGCAGAAACAATGGCAAAAATAAAAATATCCAATATTTATAATAAAAGGTATTAAATGTATATCTGAAGTACGATTTTTTGTTTCGTGCAATAAAAACTAAATTTATTCAATTTATAGTGTATTTTTTAATTAAAAAATAAAAAAAAGAGTAAATTTTCGATATTTTCTAAATAAAATAACATAACCTCTATTAATTAGAAAACATATTTTTTTAACTTACCATATTTATGTCCTATAAATATAATTTCATATATTTCTGCAATAAAAACAAAGAGCAACAATTGTAATACTTAAAGATGTGTGCAATATTGTTTGGATTTGTTTATTTATTTACTTTTCTTTAATTATTTATTTCTTTTGCTCTTTTATTAACAAGATTAACAAAAAAGAACAACATGTGAGTCAGTGGTTCTCATTTTTGTGACCACTGCTACCAAACCCTGAAACTCAATAATGCGCATGCGTCGCGCGTTTATTTGAAATTCGAGTCACGTGGAAATATTTTTTACTCCGACAAATTTAATTATTTACCTTATTTCAAAATATTAAAAACTTGTATTATTGTATAACAATCAAAGTAAGATAGATTACTAAATTTATTAATTGAATATAAACAAATTTTTTTATTTTTAATACACAGAAGTTCATTTGACCGGATATGAACGACGTTTAAACTGAAATGGCGACTGATGCAATATTTCCGGTTTCTTCTCTCATTTTGCACACAACGAGGAACACGTCGAGCTCTGTATGCCGGTTAAAGTGTTTTACTTTATTTAAATTAATAATTAATTGTTAATAACAGAAAATTGTGTTTCAAAATGATGAATGGATTAGTGAGAAGTGCCTTGAGAGTTACGGCTTTGAAAAATGTCATAACACCGGCAGTAATTATAACAAAAACCAATGTACAAATTAATCGAATGCTATGGAACATGTGCAATCGATTAGAGCATAATTCTTCAAGTTTAACAAAAGAAGTGAATAAAATTCACAGTGAATTATGTAATTGCGGTGGTTGCCGATCAGCACACACAAAAGGTATATCACCCCAAGTTTTGTGATAACTTGAATTTATTTCTTCATTATTAGGAAAAAAATATTCTCAGTACCACGTGAGAGAGGTTAATTTTGTTCTTTTTTTTATTTTGCATTATTTTAGTGCACTTAACACTGAAGTCTATTTTCTATTTTCTATATACTTAAAATTGCAAGTCCCTTTAACATAACCTCAAAAATTTCGCAAATATTTTAAAACTAATAATTTGACTATTTCTTTATTGTAGCCGAAAAAGAATTAGTGGAATTCCTTGCTGAGGAAATTGTTGCTGAGAAGAAAGCACGAAAATTAAAGACAATTCCAACAGATTTAGAAGGATTTAAAGTATCTCTCGATGGGGCTGAAGTACGTCTTGTAAAAAAAGATGCAAGTGAAACGTAAGTTTGGTATTTTAATTCTATGAAACATTAATAAATATATTAAAAATTTCTATATTTATTTTTATTTATAATTGTAAGAGAAATTAATATTTAATAATTCTAATTTTTTGATTACTGTGTCAATGAACAATATAATTGATCGTTAAAAATATTTTTTCGTTTTTGGTATTTGTTGAATTTAATGTTTTGTTCACAGAATTACAATTTCTTTTAATATTAATCACACAATTACTGCCGAAGATGAGCCGGAAATTGATCCTCAAGATGACAAAGCAGACGTTGGAGATATGAAAAGCAAACCTAATTTTGAAATTGATATTGTCAGAGGGAATCAAACATTATCATTCACTTGTTCCTTTAATAGCGAACCTGGAGCGTCAGGCGCTGACGAAAGTTACAGTAATCATTTTGCAATTTTTCTTTCTAATTTAATAATGAGAAAAAACGAAATTTTTTTCTTTTGGAGTATCCAAAGTGTTGAGTACAGTTGACATGATTTTATTTGTTAAACTGATAATTGATCTTTGGAAAAGTAAAAACATTGTTCAGAAAAATTGTATTTTATTTTGTTTTTACTACTGAAGTACTTCTCAACAGTGTGACAAATTATAATTTGATATTTAGTAACAAAAAAAGAACGTATTTTTAAAAAATATATTTTTTGTTACGAAGAGAAATTAATAGACTTTGTTTTTTGCAGATGACATTTTTGGAATTGACGAAATTACGCTTTACGAGGGCGAATTTTCCGACAAAGTTTATGCCGTGAGCGGAGAAGTCATCGATGGTGTAAGTATAATTTTTCAAAGTTAAAATAAGCAAATTTTAAATTAATTTTGAAATAAAATGAATATTAATTTATTTTTCTCCCTTTTTTTCAAGTACCTCTACGATCTTCTGATGAACTATCTCGAGGAAAAGGGAATCTCAAATGAATTCACAGAGAAAATAATGGAACTCAGCACATCTTACGAACACACAGCCTACATTAGTTTACTTGAAGGTCTTTCCAAATTCACTACATCAAAATAAATTCCATTATTTGTATTTTGAGTTTAATTATATTTCCAGTGACGTGAAAATTCGACTCTTCGAATTACACAGACAAACACACACAAAATGTCATACGTTAATTATTAAAATTTTGTTACAGTTAGACGTGTATTTTAGTTTTTTCAAATGCTAGACAATACTTTTTAGAAATGTTACTCAGATTTTTTAGAAAAAAAGTAATAAATCGTGTTGAAGAAGAACAAGACTCGATTATAATTAAAAAAAACATCTTTAAGTAAAAAGAATAATTTAATTCCCAAAATTAACTTTTTTGTTAATAATAATTGTTTGATAATAAAATGGTTTTAAACTATTGGAAGAAGTAATTCAAGGTATGTATTATCGAAATAGGCAAAAACATTTACTTAAGACAAAATAATAATTAATTTAATAATAAGTATGAGAATAAAAAAAATTTCCATTTAGTTTTTTAGCTTAAAAGATACAAAAATAAAAATTTATATCATAAAACCAAATCAATAACGGTGTATTATCGTAAAAGTTTTTTAATTCAATAAAGTGAAATTAAAAACATATAAGAGGGTCGTAAGTGAAAAGGCAAAATTAATATTGAGGATTTTCAAGTGTATTTGTATTTCACTCACATCTTGTGCTTTCCAAATCCCCCAGGAATATTGAAGATTACAAAATGAATAATAAATTTATTTACACAAAGTATAGACGATTAAATATTACCAATGTTTCAAGAAATGAATTACTTAAATTACCCTTTATGATACTTATTACTATAAAATATTTACGAGGCCAATTCAACACACTTGTGCTGACACATATAAAAAACGATTATTTTTTTTTATGAATAAAAATTAAAACAAACATAAAAAACAACTAAGTATTGTTAAATTATACTTGTAAAAAAAATATTAAAATCGGCATTACAATGAAGTGGACAAATATTTTTCAAATTCACAAAATCTCTAACATATATAAAGAGAATCTTTAATAAGATAATATAAAATAAATAAGAGAGTGCTTTAAGAATGTCAAACGAAACTTGCACACAAGTCACGATTTGTTAATATCACAGATAAAATTCAGAAAAAATTTATTGATACCTACTGTCATGATAAGAATACGTTTTTTATCTTTAAATTTAATTAATATAATTTCAATTTCAACCAATTATATTAATATTTTATAATAAATAAAAATATCTCCAGTTATCAAACAAAAAAAACGATTTCAAAACAACTATTGTTATCAATTCATCAATAAATTTTTCCTTTTCTTTTTTCGCTATCAGAGAGACTTAGAAAAAAAAATCACTGATATCGAGTTTCCAATCAGGCTAAACTGGGAAATAATTCTGTGAAACTCTCGTGCCATAAATCAGTTAATGTCGATGTTTCAGGAACGTTCACTGTTTCATCGAACGGTGATCCATGTGATTCATAGCCAATATCGGAAAAATTTGAATCTTGCTTTGAGACAGCAGTTACACTTGAATCAGTGTCATCTGAATGAATACTAGCTGGTGACATTGAATCGTGACATGTATAGGGCGAAAGATGATCGACGTACGATTGTATCGTTGTATTGGCAATTTGTTCATCTTTCTGTAGCGGTGAATTTTCCGTTGACACTTCCTGAACACTCTCTTGAATTTTTATATCATCATTCTCACCTGGATAAATGATTGTTATACAATTAGTTGCCTCGTCATAAGTACCATAAACAGTGTCCACATCATTTATTGGCTCACGTTTAATCTTCACATCCTGATTCTTTGATAACTGATCGTTTGAAAATCCATTGATGGAATTTGCGGGTCTTGAAACTTGTGTCAAACCTCTTGAATTGGTACTGGTTTCCATGTTTCTTGATGCTTGATCCACCAGCGCAGGTGCTCCGGCGGTTTCCTTTTTGACTGATATCTAAAAGGGAGGAGATAATTTTTTTTTTTATTTTTGGAAAATTAAAAAAGTGATAAAATAGTTAAAAAAAAAACTACCTGCTCATTTGGTCGAGAAGAATGTGCTTCCACTTCTGCGGTAACTTCTCGCAAAAGGCTCTCGGCCAATTCTTCGAGTCGGTCGATGTAATCATCTCCTTGGAGTTCGCTGAACAATTCCTCGAGAGGAGGGAGAGTGTCAGTATCTTCAGAAGGACGATTGCACTTGGCGTCAATGTCAGAGGTTCTGCCGACTGAACTGACCCACCCTGCGGCAGAGGGTTAAGACGAGATTCTGCTGATCCCGAAGAGGGTACAGTAAAGTCGACACGACCTTGACACATCGTACAAAGTCGATCATCCTTCTTTGACTCTGAATCCAATTTAATTCGTTCCCTTTCATTCAATAATGATTCATTTTCCGATCTTAGCATCGTACATTCTTGAATTAGAAGATCATTTCTTTCCGTTAACATCCGCACCGTGTCCTCGAGTTCATCAAGTTTCGCTTTTTTCCTATCCCGTGATGTTTGCGCTGCTACTCTGTTTTTTAATTTCCTGAAATAATTTAAACAAATCAATAAAATATCCTTTAGGGAAAAACACACAAAAATAAAAAATAATAATAATAATAATTAATAACAATCAATAGTAATGTAAATAAACGAATATAATAAGATCCTAAAATAGTCGTTTCTATAGAACAATCAATAATTTGCAACGTTGCATCATTTTTCAAAGCTCTAAATTTTTAATCGAGGTTAAGGAAACCCTATGACCGGTTAATATAAATAATAAATGTGGTGTATATATATTTATAAAAAAAATCAATAAAAACTTACTTTCTTTGAAGTTTCTCCTCCCACGTGAGGTGATCGAGTCTTCGTTTCTTCCCACGTATATTAATTGGTTCCTGTTTTAAAATTGTCGTATCCATTATTGTGTCCTCCATATGTTTCAGTTGTTTTATTCTGTTATCAATTTTCACCTTATCGGTAAGAATGGAAGTTGTGAAATTTAATTTCGTTCCTGTTGAAATTATCCCCGATGAGTCTTTTTTCAGACCCTTAGGTAACGTGATGATGACACTTTTCAATGCACTCATTATGAGCCATAAGAAATAATTCCAAGTACAACTTTTTAATGTAATATGACAATAAATTTCCCTAATTATCAAAACTGTTTCACACTTGTTAATTAGCAGTAACCAGTGAGCTGCACTCGTTAGACAATAATTGTTGAAATATAATCACTGCTCGAACGATCCTTCCTCCTGGAAAGATATTTGATGACTACTGAGTTTCTTCCTTCTTCTTTTTCCGGTTAAAAAAGCAGACACTTATTTTTCTGATGTAATATCGTCTATTTAGTGCGAGTGCAAACTGAGAAATTGTTGTGAATAAATCGAAGAATGTTCCAAAAAGTGGGGATTGGTTGATGGAGGCAACAAACTTATGTGGTTATTTCTGATTGGTCCTTCTTTTGTAGACGTCATATTTAATTTGATTATCGTCATCATATTAATCAATTATTTGCGAAATTACATCATTAATGAAAAGCGATACATTAAATTTACAGTTTTGAACATGATTCTCACTATTTCATGAGATTTAAATACATCTTTGTCATGATACACAAACTAACCTAGAAAAACTGATATAATTTCGACGATTTCGACATTACCGACAGGTAAAATAGTAGAGAGTTCACGTGGTAGTCAAAATCAACAACAACATAACCTAAAACTGTCACATTGTTGATAACATTTGACAATAATTCTTTTAACAATTTTAGAAAAATAATAAGTGCAAAATGAAATTAAAAGTGCGTAAGTGTCCTAAAACGTAATTCATTAATTAACTAATTCCATTACAATTAAATTTTCAATAATTTTAACACTATGATATTCAACTCCAATTTTGGGTCTTTCATTTTTATATAGAATGTAATTATTAATATTTAAAATACATTTCTACTCGTAGATTTTGTCAATTCATGGATATCGTCAGTCGGATATTATTTTCAGTGGGAAACTTGGATCTCTTAGAAAAAGTTTTAAAAAAGAAATAGATTTTACTTTTATAAAAGCTCCACATAATGTTCCACCTTTGGAAATTACTGACGAAAAAGAAGAGGACAATGCAGAAGGTTTTTTTTCTCAAAATTTGTTAATAAACTTAATATCAAATTGTTTAGTTGGTTACTCCTTTTTCAATGACAGGTTTCGGTTGGTGGTTTAATACTGAAGATAAAGTATTTAAAGCAACTGTACCCAGTAATTTATCAGTGGGTTTTGAGGAAAGTTTAACTTTGGTGGAAAAAACGTTTGAACAATCAGGTCCATTTGATGGAATAATTGGTTTCTCTCAAGGAGCGTCATTTGTTTCAATTCTTTGCGCGATGCAACAGAAAAAACGTGAGTGTAAAATTTCCCATTTTTCAGTCAAAAATCGAAATAATTCACATTTTTTCGATTTTTAGTATCGTCGATTAAATTTGATTTTGCGATTCTCATTTCTGGATTTAAATCACTTTGCGAGCCACATGCAATTTTTTATAAAGACATCAAAATTGAATTGCCAACTTTGCATGTTTTTGGAGAGGGCGATAAAGTAATTCCAACTCGTAAGTATATAAATAATTTTTAAAGGTTTTTTTTTCTACCTAATATAATGAAATTCCAATTATATTTTATTGAGTGCAATCAATTGTTATTATTTTCAGTAATGGCGCAAGAATTGAGTGAAGTATTTTCCAATAAAAAAACATTTATTCACGAAGGTGGTCACTATGTTCCAGGAAAGAAATTCATTTACAATGATTTTATTCTTGAAATGTTATCAAAGAAAAGTGATATAAAAGAATAAGATTTTTTTTGCATGAATTCAAAATCAGTTAAATATAATTTAAAAAAAAATAGCGAATTTTTTGTATATTATAAATTAATTTACTCGAATAACTAAAGACTTAATAGTAAATATTGAATTATTTTATTCCCCTCAAATTACATATTATTGATTTAGTTATTATTGAATTCTATTGTTTGTATTTGTCGAAAAGAGAAAAGCTGAAATTTATGTACAACTTAAGGAGATAATTTTTTTTTTCTATCGTTTACAGAGTTTATTAATAATTTACAGCTATTCGCTTAAAGGCACCTTCTGCTTATAGTGTTACCAAGCAAGCGTTAATTTAATTGAGTCATTAATTTTTCATTTTTCAAATCTTTGAATACAAATCAAATTTTGTATTTTCAATTCCTCTATTGAAACTTTTGCATTTTTTTTCCTATATATATTTAGTGCCGCAGCGAACTCAATTGTTCGTTACATATTTCGTCTCGAATCTATTTCCTTTTTTTTAGAAAAAAACTTTATAATTATTAAATTAAAGAAAATTATTTTTCTAAGTTAATAATATCAGTCGTAAATGTTACTATAATTTTTACAATAAAAGCGATGTATTCTACTAGTTAAAACTAATTCTGTAATTAATATCTTTGTAAAATTCGTTAATATTATTCAATCAAAGAAAAAAAAATCATTTTTTTGGAATAAAAATTACAGAGCAAGTTTTCGTACTATTTAAAAAATGACGTACCGATTAAATTACAGAAAACTTTGGATTAAAAATACTACTCAGACTACAGGATTTAAGAACGTATTTTCGAATAGTAAAAATACGTTAATAATTTTAACTAATGCGATAAAAATTAATTACAATCATCTAATTTTCTTTCCAGGATAAAATTGTTTCCCGCGATTAATAGAATTATATCAATAATACGTATGAATTTTTTAGTTATTACATTATTTGGGTTTTACAAAAGTGCAAAGAAGTCCTAAAATAGAAAAAGCTGCACTGTTAATTATTATTATTATTATTATCATAGCAAATTGATAAAATGAATAAATGAATATTGCATTATTATTACTCTCCGAGATTACAATTTAACGCATATACTAAATTAATGGAAATGAAGAGTTAATTAACAGATTTTGAAATAGTTAAATATTCTTAATATATTTACAAATCTAGGATGATACAAGTTATGTAATTTTTTTTAATACAAAAAAAATTGTTAAATAATATGTTAACCAGTTGTCAAGGTATTAAAGAGAGGTTCAAGTATTACGTAAGTTTAAATTTCATAATAACAATGTTTAAAAGAAGATTTTTTAAATTAAAATTTATGTTCATTTTATTTAATTATTAATTAAACTATATGACTTTCTGTACTAGAAATAGATCGAAATTTTCCTTAAATGTTATTTTATTTAACAAGTTCATCTCTCTTATCATTTCTCGGTTTTAACAGAGAAAAAAGACAAATTACATCTCCTTTCCCCTCGTCACAACTTCTTCTTATGTAATAATTGAACCCCTCTTGTAAATATATAATTTCTAGAATTAAGGACACACCGATGGATTATGACTCTAGCTTTTAAAAACAATTTTCAAATTAATGAGAAAATCTACATTTTTCTATTGAAAATTTGACGTTTAAAAAAAATATTAAAACGTTTCTAAAAAAAAATTAAAATAATTTTATTTAAAGAAAATAATTTTCATAAATATGTTCGAATATATTTTTTTTCAAATGCAAAATATCGAGAGTAGAATAAAAAGGATTCTTAATTTAAATTTAGATTGAAATATTTTTTTAGAGTTATAAATGTATCACAATGTCCTTAAGTCAAAAATTGACTTTTGCTTTCCAAATAAAAAACAAACAACAAAATATATCAGAATTTCTGAGCATTCTATTCGTTAATATTTTTTGTTGGGAGATTTGAGAAAAAGAAATGTGAATTTATCTTTCAAATGTTTGGTACAAGATTCTAAATTGTTCAAAAATTGCAGTCACGGATAATAGAGAATACGAAAGTAATGATGAAAATTCTGAATCTGTAAAATTCAGTTATTTGAATTTTAAAGATTTATATATATATAATATACATATATGTAAAATAAATTCGTATTCGTCTAGTATTCACAATTAAAGTTTGATCGGATTTACAAGAAATTCGTTCAAATTGATGATGTGAAATAATTGTTTTTTTTATACTCCATTGTTTCACAATTTGAGAGACAGTTCAAGGTGATTGCTCTTGTCCATTGGTTTCTTGTGATTTCATCACGTCAGGAAGATCAGGTGGCAGAGAGAAGGGTGTCATTTCCAAATTTTCAAAATTGCCCGTATCCTGACGAATTGCAAGACCTATTAGTGCTGGACATTGAGCTTTCGCAGTTGTTGGTGTTAATCCATATTCACCGAGACATTTAAAATCAGTCATTACGACATTATCTTTGTTAAATAGCTGCTGATTGACTGGCGGAATTTTTAGTATACCTAGAATTTTATTTAAACGTCAATTATCAAAATAAACGTGTTTTTTCAATTAATATTTATAACTTGACTAAAATTAAATTTAATTTAATTTCTCCTCGAAGAAAATATAAATTAGTTTTAAAATTACAGAATCTTGTTTCTGAGAATTACTATCCTAAAGTCTTCAGGTAAAAGTGACTAATTACCATCATAATGAGAAAATAATGCATTTTTACAGACTCATATAGTCAAAGATTATTCAGGTAAAATTAAAAGATAATAGATAAATTTTGCAACTCGTAACTAAACTTCTTTAATTAATAACAATTCGATAAATTATATTTTGAATGATTAATTAATCATATGATATCATTAATGAAATAATTCAAACAAATAAAAAAATATTGTAAAAAGAAAATTAAACGATTTTGATAAAAATATTTTCCAAAGTTGTGTAGATATGTATTTCATTTTTAAAAATAGGTGTCTAAATTTAGATAGGTTGTTTACACGTCAATCTAACATTGAAATACAGGTGTTTCTGAAGAAAGTATTCGAACTATCAAACAAATTAACATTAAATATACTTTTTAATAATTTTTTTGATAATAAATTAAAAAAAAATCTTGTTAGAAAAATTGAAATCTTAATATTGTTTATTTAATATTTAAAATAAAAATCAACAAACCTCGCAATTAACAAACGAACATTTAAAATTATTATTTACATAAAATACTTTTGTGGAACTTGAAAAAAGGGGGAAAAAAAACTCAAATTTGCTAATATGACCGGAGATGACTTTGTTGAGTTTCAATTGTCTCATTTTTCAAAACAAAGGGAAAAATAAACATTAATTAATAAACTCACCTTCTATAATTTTTTTAAGTTCAAGAACGGTCGTGTTATCTTTTGCGTCGGTGAATATCGTCATCTTTTTTCGTCGAATCATTAGAAATACATCCTGGAAACATTTTTTGAGGTTAATTCACATAAATATCAGCTGGCCACTTTGGTTTTTTGACTATTTGTATATCAATAATAAAGGAATAATAATCTTACCATTTTGAGTTTATTATTATAACTAAATTCGATAAATTCAACTAATAAATAAATTTAACAATAAAGTGCACTGCACTGTTGTGTAAATGCCCTTAAGTTTATATGTCTTTACTCCTCAACAACTGCAGTGCCAAAGCCAAACCAAAGCTGGCCAAAGCTGCCAAAAAGGCAAGAATGTCTCTGAAGTTAGTCGTGTAACATAATCGATCGCAAGAATCGATCCCATCGAAACAGGGCTGAGAACTTTTTTGTAGTACCCGGTTTCTTTTCTGCTTTGACCTATTGGCACAAATTGGGCAAGTAAAATATTTCTAATACAATTCTTTTAAATTTACCTATTTCATCCCTCATTTTCTTATATGCAAAATCGGATTTTACCTTTTTTTTAACACAAGAGCCTGATTGAAGTGTGATTTTACCTTAAAGAATCACGATTATCACTACACTGATTCATCCCTGAACTGAAGTCAACATCACACGTCATAAATGCAAAAGTGTATTTTCTGATATGTATTGAATTTTCCCTGAATTTTATTCTATTATTCATCCATTTATCGTGTATTTTGTTATTAACAAACTCGTATTTGTTCCCCAAACTATTCAGAATAATAATTTCATTAAGTAATTTAATAACGATTGCAATATAATCTTGAAAATTGTTTACTCTAAAAGCATTTGACCAAACATAACCTAAATTATTTTAGGTTTTTGACATAAATTTTTTTATATATAAATAATCATTAAGTAAATAAATTAAAATGTATATTTCAACAATAATTACTTAAACGCTTCTTTATAATATTATTTTGAATTTATAATATTATAATATATATTAGTGTGGCATTAATAACCCAAATTTTGTTTTAAATAATAAAAAGTAGTTTTTAATAAACGATAAACAGTTAAATAATTAAAGTAGTATAAAATGAGTGAAAATCCAGCAACAAATAATATTACCGAAAGTAATGGTGGTATCGATCATCCATCTTTTAACGGAAACACAGAAGAACAATCAGGTAAATAAATATTATCAATTATAAAATAATTTTAACTTGATTTAATATTTCCATAATTCAGAGTTCTAAGATCGTTAATGCTATTTTCAGCCAAATCACCTTTAATAACAGAAGAGAAAACACAAGATACAATTGATAATAATAATAAAAAAGCACCGACACCAAGTTCAGGAACAAATCCCACAGTTCCAGCTAATAGAGGTAAAAAACGTAAAAAGCCGATGAGAGATGCAACTGCTCCAAAACAGCCTTTAACAGGATACTTCCGGTAAATTTTTTATTAGTAAAAAAAATTTTCCAAGAAAAAATATTCATTTATTTTTTAATTTATTCTTCTAAACTGTAATTTGACTATTTTTTTATTTAGATTTCTCAATGATCGTAGAGAGAAAGTTAGGGCGGAGAATCCCACAATGTCGTTTGCTGACATAACAAAACTTTTAGCTTCCGAATGGAGCAATTTACCAGTTGATCAGAAACAGGTTTATTTTTTTAAAATATCTATTCACAATTATTAATTATATTTACGTAATTTTTTCGTACGTTAATTATTTATATATTTATAGCAATATTTGGATGCGGCTGAACAGGATAAAGAACGTTACAATAGGGAAATTATTGATTACAAACAAACGGAAGCGTATCGTTTATTTACTGAAAAACAAATGGAAAAGCAAAACGAGAACAAAAAGGAAAGAAATGGTTCTGAAGTTTCTCTTGAACAAAACGTAATTATTATTATTATTTTTAATATTCTGTTGTAATTTTAACAATAAACATTTTTACATTGTTTCTTTTATATTTCAAGGATACGCAACAGGAAAAAGACGATTTCTCAGGATTTGACATTCCTATTTTCACTGAAGAATTCTTGGATCACAATAAAGGTAATATATTATTGATTTATAAATTTTCTAATCGAATTTAAATGAATAGTTATATTTTGATAATTTTTCAAAAAATTAATAGTCTTTATTTTATTAATTAAATATATTAAAAATACTTTATTGATTTTTACAGCTTGTGAGGCGGAATTACGACAATTGAGAAAAGCGACAGCTGATTATGAAGGACAAAATGCGGTTCTTCAGAGGCACGTGGACAGTTTACACGCTGCGGTTAATCGTTTAGAATCGGAAACAAATCAACAGCGCACATCTAATCAAGCTTTACAGAGACACTTGGATTCACTTCGATCTCAATTGACAGGATGCTTTGCCACAATTCCCCTTCAAGGTATATTTCAAAAGAATTATTTTGCTTCCTTGTGAAGGAAGGAAATAAATTTCAATGAAACAAAATGAAAAGCGTGATTTGAAAGTAAAGGGAAATAATAAATAGATATATATATATTTACAATTTACAGGAACACATGAGGGTGCAACGTTACAAAATATCGAAAGTTATTTGGAGAAACTCGAGTCATTGTTGTCCTGCAGTATTGATCCGTCTTTGCGAAATGCTGTTCGCAATGCCGTGTCACATCTTGAATTAATTGGATGACAATCACCCTCCACCGTTGCGTCTCCAACTGTAAAACATCATCGCTCACGACATTCGCATCGAAAATGAGGGTAGCATTTTTAATAAAAAAATAAATAATAAATTGTAATTCGCTACCCAGTATTAAGTACACCAAACTGATAAATAATTATTATCACTGAAAAATAATAATAATAATAATTAATTTTCCCCTTTCTCAATCCGATCGTTGAGAGAAAATTTAAACAAATTTCAAAAAAAAAATGTCCACTTTTATTGACACTAAACAGGAATAAAATGAGAATTTTTTCTTAATATCAATTTTTAATACAAAAAAAAATGAGAATTTAATATTCCAAAAGTCCTTATTATATAAATATTTACAAAAAACTATTTTACATGGAAGTGTCGATCACATAAATAATAATTAAATGTTAAGATAGACTAATATAAACAAGTGTAATTAATAAAAAATTAACTTTGTGCATTAAATTACTGAATATATGTATATGAAAAAAATCGGAATTTTTAATTACTTAATTCTTTCAGTCTCGATAAGCAAATTAGTTTAAAAATTAAAATTAATTCAATAATCATTCGAATCGAAAATATTTATAAAAATACAATTTAAAAAAAGGAAAACAAATAGATTCTAACGTTTAAACTTTTAGATTTTTTACATTTTGCTGCAGTTGTCCTAAGGAATATCTGGAAAAAAATTTGTTTGAATCAATTGCTTTTCTGTTAAATAGAATAAAAAAAAATTATATAAGAAAATAAAATAGAATGAAAAATTAGTTTTTAATAAATAAATTATATTACCGAAGGGCTGCTGCATTTTGTCTTCTATTTTTCTCATGATCTGCAACAATTCTCTCAATGTGAGGTAACAAGAATTTTATCAACTCATGATTATCCTTCGCTATGGAATTTAAAAATTCAAAGGACGATTTTACACTGACAGAGACAAAATTTTGCACCCCGTTCAATATGACGTTGTAAAATAATTCACTGAAAAAAATTTATTATTTAATATAAAAAAGTAATACCAGTAATTAATTATAAAAAGAAATATTAATTATTCAATTTTTTGATAAATATTTAACAAACCTGATACTCGAATTTTGCTTGTAGTGATAATTTGTTAAAACATTTTGAATGAATTCGATTGTTTGCTGTCGATGTGGATGTAAATTGTGAACTTTCATATAACAACGAATCACATTCGGTGTAGAAATTGAAATTATTAATTCTGACACATATTTCGGATAAGCGATTCCTCCTTTTAATAAATTCCTCAATAGTATCATTACCTAAATAAATTTAAAATAAAAAAATTTATGTAAATACATATAGAATTTCCGAATTAAATTTACATTATCATAAATTAAATAATTAATTTTTAATAAATTGCAGAGAATTAAGAAAGAAAAATAAGAAATTTTTTAACTCACCAAAAAACAATGTTTATGTGTCGTATTATCAGCAGGTACAACGATAAAATGATCGGACAATTTTTCGAAAATAATACGACAAAATTCTTGTTTTGCTTCGGAAAAACATTTTAATAATGAATCGGCTACTTTAAAATTATTTGCACCTGATTCAGTGATCAACACCGGTAAATATTGATCAAAAAGATCTCTAATTAGAACTTGTAGCACCATGTCAGAATGAACGCGGAGATTTTCAATTCCCAGCATAATCATGGAAAATATTTGTTTCGCCACAATTGTCACATAAATATGAGGCGAATTTTCCATTGGCAGTGCAACTTTATTTATCAAAAGTCGAAACATATTATTCGCCTGATTCTAAAATATCAATAATGTAAATAATATTATTTAGAATATTAACTAAATTTAAAAACGTAATAATTAGAAGATGATTTTTCTAATATTTTTCTTCAATTAACGTACCCGATTGTACATTGTTGGAGCACAGCATATAATTAACGTTCCCACACATCTGTAAATCCAAAAGGAAAGTTTCGACGTGATGTTCTCTTTATTTAATGGCAAAAGAATCCATTTGTCAATATTTTTAAAAAAGTCTTTACACCTTGAGTCGAACTGCATTCTTTCTTGTTCACTCTGAAATTAATGTTTTTTTTTAAATGAAATTCTTCTAATCTTTTTGAATTTTTATTCAAAACAAGTTGTATTTATAATTACGTTTAAAAGATTCCGTTTTGTAGCCAATGCCATAATGAAATCAATAATCGGTTCTCTTGATTCTTGATCGAATATCAAAATTTCCCTCACAATTTCCAATTTCTGGATGTATTGCGTTAGAATTTTTGAATCGTCTTCAGGTGAAAAATTCAAAATACTACTGCGTATCCATATCTAGAAGGTGAAATTAATTTGTTATTTATTATTTTATGAATAAAAAACATTTTTTTTTTCATTTTGAAAATTTTTTGACTCACTTGAACAGTAATGAGATCAAAATCCATGACTTCTGTTTTAAGTGCTCGAACTGCGGAGTCGTTATTTAAAATAAATGAAAGATATGATCGAGACAATCTGAAATAATATTTTCGTTAAAAAATTTTCTTGAGAAGAAAAAAAGAAATAAAAGAGGAAAATACCTCGCATCTTTTACGTAAAAGGATGTAAAATGTTTGAAAAGATTCGCAGCTGAATGCTTGTGTTTTCGCGCAATTGCTGGATCTTTTATGGCGTCTATTGTAAAAAATACAGCGAGTTTCGTCAGGTTTAGATAAAAATCACCAATGGTTGGATCGAGAACCAATTGTCGAATTCTACAGGCAACGTGACACCACAACGCGTCCAGGACTAATTTAACACCATCTGAAACAATTTAGAATTCACTAAAATTATTATTTGTATTTTAATTTTTAAATTTGTAAATTTAAAAATTGTTTAATTCTTTAATTCTTTAATATCCGAAACATACCGAGATTAGCGTCCGTACTGGTGAGTTGATTGCATTTTTTAAAAATGTCAATGAGAATTTGAGTCAAAGTGCCAAACATATTTCTCGAACAATCAGAAAAATAACGATCAATCCAACCGCCAATTAAAATATGTAAACCTTGATCGAATTTTTCACTTGTTCTGACAATGAAATTTAAGACATCGACATATAACGACATCATCGAAACTGAGTTTTCGTCCTTCTGACAACAAATTAGATTCACCTGAAATTATTTAGATATTATTTACAAGAACTCTTAAATTTTGCACAAATTCTTCTAATTATATTACTAGAAATAAAATAAATATTGCAAATACATTACCCCAGTTGTAAAGGTGTCCGAAAAACCGGAAAAATTAATTCTATGTTCTTTAAACAATAACAAAACGGCGAGTTGTGCTTTCCAAATTAAATTACATTTTTTTCCATCGACATTAATCCATTCCGATATAGCTGGCAATAAATTTAACATAACTGTACACTAAAAATCATTGGAATATTCAAATAAAATTAATAAAAATATATTAATCTAATATCATAATAAAAATGTGTTCATTTTACTTATTTTTAAATTATTAGAATTTGCTAAAAAGAAAAATATGAAAACTTACAACACTTTCGGTATCGACAGTTACGGCAAGAGTCAAAAATAGAGATATGAAATTATACATTCCAGACACAGAATAAGTTTGTACTTTTCCTTTTGTTAGTTTAGAAAATATTCGACCCTTCATTTGATTCCAATACTTTGGATCGTTTTGATTTTTACGCAAAAAAGTACCTTGATGTGAAAAATGGAGAAAAAATTAAAAACGAGAATAAAAAATCAAAAGGGACAAAATTGATTTTACAAAACTCAATTTACCTAAAAATCGTAAAAACATGCCATAACTAGACTCTTTGCTTTGCTCAAAATCACTTTCCAATCTCTCTCTAATTTGCTTCAAAATATCGGCTGGTGATTTTCTGTAAAAAAAAGAAAGAAAATCAACTTAATATATTTATAAAAAATACTTCGAAATGCTTCGAAATAAAAAAAAAATTGCATAAAAAAAGAAAGAAAATTATTACTTTTCAATAGATATTGACCAGGGACCGGAGGTTTGCAACAAAAACGGTTGATCCAGTCGTCGGTGGAAACAATCCCACAGGAAGGAAAGAATTTGTATTCTTGGATGCCACCAGTCTGCCGAAATAATTCGCAACAATGGAATCATGATTCTCAATTCCTCGTCAATTTCATCTCTATCTCCATCTTTACCGCCTTTATTTACATAAGCCTTTAAAATCTTCTCAACTTGCTCATAATTCTCCTTGATCTGTGAAATTGATTAAAAAATTGATAATTTCTTCCTTTTATTATTATTATTATTATAATTATTAATTTATCATTACCCGTATGGAACGTGACTGTAAATAAAAACCATCGCTATCGTATCCATAAAGTAAAGTCAAATGATAAATCAACCAAATTGAAAATAATTCTGGATTAATGCAGTCAGGTAGATTGTTCTCTAAATTTGTCAGCCAAGTTGCTTTTGCCTGTGTTCTATTTTTCAGTAAAAGATCGTTTAAAATGAGATTCACGTAATCCCAAAAGTTCTGAAATAAAAATTTAAAAAGTTACTTTGAAAATAATTAAAAATTTTTTTTAAGTTTTTAACGTACGTAAATAAGAGATAAACTATTTAAAATATTAAACCTTTGAGCCCCTTCTAGTGGCATTGTTGTCTATGAGAATTTGAAGCATGAGCCATAATTCCCTGACACATGTACAACTGTAAGGCGTTTTCATTTTTAATTCTGACAATGGAATCTGTAACAGATTTTAATGGAAAATTTTGCTACACATTAAATTATCATCATTCTCAAGATTAATTACCCTTGCGAATACTTTCATTGACATGTAAATCAAATCATTGACAATAAGTTCAAACGTATTATCCAATTCATCCGATTGATCGTTTATTGAATTTTGCCAGGAAACGTTACGAGCGTAAATCAACGTTACATAGAGCCATCTTAATTCCAAATGCATGTGGTACAAGTGAAACTCGGGTTGAGAACACTGAAATTAATTTTAATTACTTTAATTAATTAATTCGGGATTAATTGGAAAAAAATAAACAAACAATTATTAACAACTTGAGAGTATTTCGTTTTTTAGATCAAAATTGATTCATTATAAAATTATAAATTGAATTGAATTTTACTTTAAAGGGAAAAATACTTTATTTCCAAGATGAGAAGCCGCGTAGTGAAAAATTGAATCTGGAATACTCTGCAAACGACTGCAAAAGCGGCGAATTGTACTTAAAATTTCTTCCAAATCATCTTCTATTTCGTTACTAATCGCCTTCAAACATGAACTGTTCCACTTAATACTGAAAATTCATTTCACAATAATTAATTAATTTCCAAAATATTAAATTTTTGTTTACGATAAATTATATATTTTTTCCCAACCTATTTAAATATGCGCGAACGTAGGTAATAAATTCGCAAACGTGTTTTCTGAGTATATAGAAATCTTCACTGTTCTTCGACAATTGATTAACATTATTATATTTCTCCTTTCTGATAAACTGCTTCAACACCATTCTGTAATAAATTTTTCCCGAAAGTTAATAAATTATTATATAAAAAAGTATTTTTTTCTCCATTTTGATAAATATGGAATTAAATATTGTCATTTTAAAAAAATGCATCTACTTACTCCATACAATTTATATAATGTTTCAAATTTAAAATTGCCGTCGCTCCTGGCACAAAGCAATCAAATAGTTTCACCTGAACATCAGAAAATGAATGATTTCTTTTTGGTAGAAATATATTTTCCACTTCTTTCGTAAATAAACACGTGTTATTTAATTGCCAATCGGCGAAATTCACTTTTCCACTGCAATTAAATGTACTATCGTCAGAGTCCATCTGAAATAAAAAAAAAGTTGCAAATATAAGCAAATTTTTCACTTCTAAGCATTTATCAATTATCACTAATGAGCTTCTAGCATATGTTGCAGTAATTAATGAAAAAATAAATTCAACCTTTATAAGTAAAATACGATCATTTACGGAACAACTTATTACGGAATTTCTTCATGAATATAAAAAAAATGTTAAACTTTTGACAATTTTCATTGTTACTTTGTTCATTCTTTGTTGCAATGTGAGTTGCGACTGGCGCCAAAACAATTTCTAGCAGACGACAAAAACTTCGCACGTGCTCGGAAATAGTCGGTCATCTCCGATTATTCAAAACCAGGGAAATTGAAGAAACTAAATCTCGTTTATTAATTTTTCCCAGTAAAAGTTGACAAATAATATTTTAAGTAAAGGTTGAGAAGAAGTAAAACTGAATGTAAATTATCTTTTTTACAAGAGGAAATTTTTACATATTATATTAATTATTTCCGCTTTCCTGTCTATTGCACATGTGCAGAAAATCCTGTCCCCTGATTGGTGAATCCGAACGTCAACAAGTTTTTTAAAAATGGAGGTTAAAGTGACAGTTTTGCGCGTTTTAAACATCAGTTGTTAATGTTTTCCTGCTTTATTATTATTTAAAAATACGGAACTAATGGTCATTTTTTAGACCCAAGTGTCGAAATTTACGTGTTTTTTTTGTTTGTTTCTAAACGTTATTAAGTTATTGGTGCTTAAAAATTTGTCTCGAAGGTCAAATTGCCTTCTCCAACCTCAAAGTGAAAATTATTTTCGTTTTTTATCAACTTTTTTTGCTGGAATAGTCTCTTATTAGGAATTTCAACACTAAAATGGAAAAATATCAACACATTAGAGCATTTATTAATGCTGTCAATGATTATTCCAAACATCAAAGTGAAGCAACAGCTTCAGCTCTTCAAATGAATCTTGGAGTAAGTTTCTTTGTTCGAATTATTTATTATTTATTAATAAATTAATAAAATAGTCCGATTTTGTGTTATTTTTAATAAAAAAAAAAAAATTCACAGGTGATAAGTGCTTCAATGGACCTGAGTATATTTGATCCAGGAAGTTGTATAGCTGCCGATTTTTACGTCAGTTTGCATGAATTGATGAACACTTTGGGATCGAAAACAACTTTACTTTGGAGTGCCGTTGATGTTTTGCAAACAGCTTGTCGAAATACAGCCGCTCGACAAGCTCTCACACATACTTATAAATTCGCTCCAATTTTAACAAGACTACTCGAAGTAATTTCTGTTTATTGTTTATAATTTAAAAATCAAAGAATGAATCGTCAAATATTCAAAATTGTATTAATTCTTTTCAGGCACAAAATTTAACAGCTGAAAAAAGAATAAGAGCTTTGAAACTTCTACAAGAATTAACATATGGAATAAAAATTTCATGGCAGGAGACTCATTTACCGTATTTAATTACAACATTGACGCAATGGGTGACACAATCGACGGAAGAAGAAGTCCTGGCTCTTTCTCTTGGTGTCTTAACGAATCTTTGTTATAAAAATTTGCCAGCAATTTATACATTAATGCGCACAATTGATTCAAAATTGTTTATTCGTACTTTACTGAAACATCAAAGTCATAATATAAACACACGCGTTCAATGTTGTAAATTGCTAATAATTCTCGAGCATATGAATACCGAACTCTCGGAAAAATCGATTCTTGATTTTACACAAGTCACATTCAAAAGTATTATTCAAGCTTTAGAGAAACGTGACGTTTTACTATTGCGACATATCGTTGACTTTTTTGAAGATGTTCGACAAAGTGAACATTCACGTTTAATTTTATTATCCTACAGCAAGTAAGAAAAGTTTTCAATTTTCTTTGAAAAAATTATTTAAATTATTCCCATTTTGTATTAATCTGTTATTTATTTTCAATTTTATTCAGTTATGAGAAGGACGTGGCCAAGATTTTAGCAACTTTAGAAAACGATTGCGATCCAGAATGCGTGGCATTGATGATGGAATTTCTCCAGTCGTTGGTGAAATTAAAAATAACGAATCTAATTCCTTTGTATCCTTCCTGCATTAAATGTGCAACTTCCTACGTTCCTATGGAACAAGTAAGTAGACAATTCATCAAATTTCATACTTTTCCCCCCTTTTTTTCTCTTTCACGTACAATTTTTCTTCCCCAGGTTTGTTCGAAAGCTCTTGCACTGATAAGAACAATTGTGATTGATTCACGTCGGACGAAAACAATATCCGACTGTCTTTCGGAATTAGATCTCTCGATTTTAATGTTAATTGTCAATTCATATGACGAACAAAGTTTGGAACCAACTTCCGATACGATTTCTCGACTCAACGAATTAATGCAATTGCTGCAAGAAATCGTTAAAATTGATAATTTGAGATCAAAAGTATTCCAAGCGTTCACTGATCAAGTTATGAGAAAATTATTGAAATCAATTCTTAATGACGAGGATCATGACATGATTACAGATTGTCCGGATAATATTATTCCCGTAAGGATTTTTTAAATATTTAAAAATTAAAATTAATTTTTCAAATGTTCACATTTATAAGATATTAAACAAATAATGAAAAAAATTTTTTGTTTATAGAATCAGTCGACGACATTTTATGTTCACGCATTGGCGTTAACATCGGAAATGGCGCAAACAAATTCCGATTGGTTAACATTGTATTCGGAATTGATGCGAAAGAAGCAAATTCACATGACAATGGCAATGGCTTTATTCACCGGTAATGAGGAAGTGAAGCAAAAAGTACTTCAATTACCAGCAACAGTTTGTTTTCCACAGGAATGGTGAGGCTTTGTAAGGATTAATTATTGAATTAAAATTAAAATTACACATTTTTTTCAACCAGAAAATATCGAATATTTAAAATTGATTTTTTTTATTGTAATTTTAGTATAATTTTGATGTATTTTTGATTGTTTGTTAATAGTTTGTCGACAGTTGCTCATTGTATGGGCGAATTGGAATCATTGGTTCTTGTTCGTGGAGAAAGTAGTAATAAATCGGTTGAAAATAGAAGCAAATATTCTGGACATTTTACGGGAATGGAAATGATGCCATTTATGTCACTCGTCCAGGAGGAACGTCTTAATGTTTGTATTGATAAATTAAAGGAAGCTCACGACGAAAACAAAATTCATGACGTTACAACTACCGCGGTTATTGAACTGTATGAATATAAGGCAAGTTAGGAATTTATTTATTTTAATTTGAAAAATATAATAATTACAAATTTTTTTTTCTTCTAGCTGGCGGCAATTCGAAACGCAGAAAGATCAAATCAAGCGAGTTTAGAAGCGGCGAATAATCGAGTTACCAGTCTTCAACATCAATTAGCTCAAGTTATCGCCGAATCGAGAAAATTACATCAATTGCTCTTTCGTTCACAACAATCCTTAGAAGGTTTACAAAAAGAAAAAATTGCCTTTGCCACGAAAATTCAAGAAGTGGAGAAAGAAAGTAAACGAGCCTACAATCTTCACAATCAGGTAAATCGTTTTTTATTTCAATATTTTTCTCACTCTTGCCCTTTTTACCAAGGAGGCAAAAATTTAAATGTAAATTATATATTTAAACAATTGCAATTTTGTATATTTTAAATTAAAATTTATTATCCAGGAAAGTGAAAGTTTGAAGAGAATAGTTTCCGAAAAGTCAGCGCAAATGGTGAAATTCGACACAATTATAAGACAGCAAGATGAGGAATTAAATAATCATAAAGAGAAAATTGAAACATTCATGAAAAAGATTTCAAAACTCGAAAACGATTATGCAACGATGGAGAAAAAATCGCAGGAATTGAGTTCCAAAAATCATGAAATGTCGAAATTACTTCACAAAATGCAGGAAGGATTATCAAAAAAGGAGCAGGTAAATTTTTTTCAAGAGTTCACAATTTTTTTAAAATAATTTCTATACTATATGTAAACAATTTTTATTCTCCCCCTATCTCTCTTGTAGATAATTGAGGAGAAAAATGGAGAAATTGCATCGTTACAAGATGACAAAAATGCGTTGAAACAGGAAATGCAACAGTTATCAGTTCAGTGTAATAGATTGCAGGTAATCATTAAAGAGAAAGAAGAAACAATTCAAAAATATAAATCTGAAGTGACGGACTTCAGTCGAATGAGAGACATGATTTTTGAATTGACTGCGAAAAAGAAGGAAGATTTAAATTCCACGTAATATTAATTTTCACCAATGTGCTTTTTAAATTACAAAAAATATATATTTTACTTTTTAATCTAAAAACTTAGAAAAAGGAGAATTTATTTCAACAATTTATGAAATGAAAAAAAAATTATCATAAAAACAATTTACAAAAATTTTTCTTTCTAGTAAAAATTTGTGTAAAAGAAATTTTCGTTTCATTTAAATTAAATAAAATAGGAATAAGGTGCAAATAAAAATTGCTTTATAATTTTCGCAAAGATTTTTATTTATTCCTGCGAATTTCTCATGAATAAGTAAAATACCGGCGAATACTTAATACTGATTTGTGTATCGTTTATATTCAATACTATTTTTTCTATATTGTAAAAAATTATCCTGTTTTTATTTCACATTTTCCCTAAGGGATTCTTTGCTTTATAATTTTTCTTTAACGGATTTAAATTTTTTTAAGTGTAAATTATTATTTTTCTTTTTATTTCTGATTATTTTTTTTTCAAATTTCTACTAATCTAAATAAGCAAATTTTTTTAAAGCCTGATCGTTTATATCAGTTGCTAGAGAATTAAAAAATTAATTTTTAAAATAAGTAAAATTTATGTTTTTAAATTAAAACATTTTTTGAATTAAAAATAAGAAACAAAAGTTGTTAATCTAAAAATCAATTTGATAGTAAAAAATTGTACTTGAAAAAAATGAATTTTATCATTAGGACAATTTGTGCGTAAGTAAAATTTAAAAATAATTGATTAGGCTTAAAATTAAACTTAAAATACTAAACATTAACTGAAAATTTTGTCTATATAATTAACAACTATATGGAAAACATAAGTTCCCAACAAGATCGCTACTCTTTTATCATCATTGCACCTTTACAATACTTTTTGATTAATATTCTGTTTAAAATTTCATATTATAATTTTCAATATACATATATATATATATATATATAATATTAATACGTATAATATTATCTAATTATTATAAATTGTCACGTGTAATTTTTGGTTCATGTAATTGTATAATTATACACTAGTTGTAAATTTTAGATAAAATTCTACAAATATTGTAAATAGTATTATATATATATAATTATACAATTATTCTCCACAATTATTAATCAAAATAATTAAAAAGACTTTTATAATAATTAACAGATAATATACACTTACAATATTGTTCTCTAATCGAATTCTTTATTCGCAATATTTCACTATTTGAAAAATAAACATTTACAATAAATTTATTAACGTTTAATTAAAATATCTATTTTTTCTTGGTAACTGCAGTTGAAAAATAAATAGTGAAAATTTTGCGAATATTGCAATTCTTTCGGAGGAAAAAAAATTTTCTACAATTCCATTTTTTTATAAATTTGCATCAGGAAACTTTGTACGAACACCTGAGAATTTCACATTCAGCTCTAAATATTTTCTATTTTCATTTTTCGTTAAACGCCTCTTAATTTTTCATAACATCGAACACTCAGGCATTTTAGATTAATATTATTATTAATATTTTATTATTATTATTATTATTGTTATTATTATAATTATTATCGACATTGTAAAGAATAACGGAAGAAAGCTTTAGTCAAATACAATTTTTCTGATATGAAATTCTAACGATAGATTTTTTTTTTCTATAAATGCTCTAATAAAAGAAGGCCTCGATGAATATTTTCAAGGTCTTTTTCTTTTTCTTCAATTGTGAATATATTCTCAATGAGAAGTCCTTTTTTTTAATTACATTCGCTGAGAAAAATTATTTTCTTCTATTAAGTGATATTTTGTTTGTATTTTTTGCAACTAAAAACCCTTTTTTAGATTTTTCAAAAAAAAATTGCAAATAAATAACAAAGAAAAATATTTCATTGATATGAAATAAAATAGTTTTTTCAGAGTAATGTAAAAAAAATTATTAAAGAATAAGCTTGGAAAAGTATTTTTCGTATTTTTTAAGCACCAGGTAATTTGAAAATCTCTTCATTAAATAACAGATGATCACAGATAAGCAATTTCACGATACGCATTGCGTTTCGATTTCTAGTTTAAAGTATCATAATTTGGTATTTGTATAGGTATTAAACTAAATAAGGATGGAATGTTAAAAATCTCAATGTAGAAGATTAAATTAAAAAATTTGTGCTAGTTTCTTTTTTTCAAAAGAATAAAAAGAAGGGAAATGTAATTTAAATTATCCAGAGCGAAAGTAAAGTCTCAATTGAAAATTTCCCATTTTTAATCTACAAATAGTAAATGTGTTTTCTCGGAAAAATTCAATTGAGACTTTCTTTCATTTCAATTTTGCTAAAAGGTACTGAGAGCGAGACGATCAAGCGGTAAACCATTCTCCACAATGAGAGTTTGTCTATTTGAATTTTGTCATCATCTGCGACCCCGACTCCATGGTTGCTCGCTCGCTGAGGCGAACAAAAGATAAAAGCAACTGGCTGCCATATTTATTCCAGCGGCCAACCAAAATACTGTGTGCCAACGAGCCAATGTCTCCTGTAAAAGGGAACATTTTCCCAAATTATTGAACAATTTTCTACAAAATTTATTCTTTTTATCATCACAATTGTACATAAAATAAATCTCAACTCACGTGTCCCTCGACAATTGTTCCAACAATATAAGGTGCCAAGAATCCGCAAACATTAGCGGCGGCATTTGTCAAGCCATAAAGTGTTCCTGCAAATTTTGGCGCCAGGGCAATGTGATTCATTTGATTTCCAGCGTAAATTGCGCCATAAAGTGATCCCAAACCTGCCAGCATCACCATCACGACAAAACGATCGCAAACTGCCCAAATAACACCAATGAAACTGAGACTTGGACCCAGTGATCCAATAGTGTTCCATAATTTAAACGACGCCAATGGACTGATGGCACGTCGTGCCAATAAAGAATCGGCGAATGTCGAAATTACTAGGCCCAATATCCAAGCAGTTAAGTACGGTAAAGCTGCAAGTAACATATCTCTTTGCATGTTCATGTGTAAAATTCTATCCATAAAAGTTGGCAATTCCGTGAGAAGAATGTAGAACGCCCATGATTGTCCGCATTGCGTTACCATTATTGCCCACACTGGTAATGATGTGAAAATCGAGCCCCAAGGCACTCCATTGTCATCCTGTTAAATTAACAGTATTTATTAAAAAGTAAATTAAAAATTACCTTCTTTTTTTTTGCCAAAATAAAAAGTTTTATGAAAAACTTACGTCGTCCTTGGGTTCAACGCACGCTTCAATATAAGCCTTTTCTTTGGGATCAATTCGCGGATGAACGGCCGGCGAATCGTATATGAAGAACAGCCAAAAAACGTACCAAACAATTCCCAGACCACCGAACAAATAGAACGCCAATGGCCAACCGCCCCAAAATTCCAAGGAACAAAGCCAACCACTCAGCGGCAGTGAAATTATTGTCCCAAAATTTGATCCTGCAAATATTATTTATTAATAACTGAAGATTTGCAATTGGCAAAAAATGTAAAATGATAAATTGTTTTTCCTGCCTGCATAAACAATTGCTGCGAATTTACTGCGCTCTAAAGGTGGAACCCAATGGGCCAACATACTGTGCATCGCAGGAAAAGTGACACCCTGAAAAATATTTCAAATTTTTATTTTTCTAAAAAGCTTCAGTAACAAAAATTACCTAACAAATCTTCAAAATTCTGTTAAATTATAAATTACCTCCGTGAAACCTTCGGCAATTCGAACAGCTAAAAATGGATATAAGCCCCAATAGGCAGCGAATGGACTAACGACAGTTAAAATCGCTGTTAGAAACACTCCCAAACCAAAGACCAATTTTCCGCCAATTTTCTCCGCCATTCTACCTCCAGGAACATTTGTCGTCACATATCCAATGAAAAATGCGCCTAAAATTATACCCTGCGTTCTCTCGTCCCAGGCAAACTCACCAGGACTCTGAAAATATTTTCCAAAAAAAAAAAATGTAAATACATTATTATAATTATTTAATTACTATGAATTAATGTAACAATTAAATGATTATTTACTGTCAATTTTTGCAGAAAAAAATACTCACAGGTGGTGGAATTATTGAACCATTTGTAATTGGGTTAAAGGGACAGACATCAGTTGTGTCATTATCATCGGAATGTGGAATTGCAGTTTGATTAACCATAGAGACAATTGCAACTGACAAATTAACTCTCATTGCATAAACCAATGCGAAACCTAAAAAACCAAGAAATCCCAATGTGTATCTTGCTTTGACGCATGATCTAACGTCTTCAGGAATCTCCGCTGGAATCAAGCCCGTCTTGTCTCTATAATCCACTAAAAAAAATACAAAACACATTTATAATAATTATTTTTAATTCGGAATATAAATAAATATACGCATATTTTACAGGGGGAAAATGATTCATAAATAATATGAAAATCAAAAAATAATTATTCTCTTTCTTGGAAAAATTCTAGAAACAAAATAATTTGAATAAATCACGTAACTATTAATCGCCTTCATAAATTAAACATTAATTTTCTCAAAGTGACGCATATATGTATATGATTTTCCAATAAAACATTAAATTCTTTTTCATTTCTTAAAATAATTTATATAAAGAAACAATAGACGCATTCCAATGTGATGTATATATGAAAAGATAAGAATCATGAAATTTGATACATATATGAATCACCCATCAAAATATTTTGTTTTTTCTGTTTATATTATGGGGGAAAATAAAAACGCACATTGAAACATATGATGGCAGGTATGCGAGAAAGTAAACAAACCTTTTTCACGAAGATCATCATTTTGATCCTCTGAAACACTTGCATCGAGAACTTCCATAATGTTTCAAATTCCTGGAGCAGTAATTTTTCTACTGTCGTTTGTCCCAAATTACGCCTACAAAGGATTTTCTTTCTCTTCCGCTTGCTTCCGCTGGTATGACATTCACTGACAATCTTATACATCTACTGCCTTCTCTTCTGTGTCTGTAACACCATTTTCTTTGTGTGTGCAGCACCAATTGTTGCAAAAGTGACAGCTGACATTTCTAGGTTAGGTTAGTTTCTCTTTTTCTCAATTTTGATCTTTGTCATCATAATCTTTGCAGAGGTTTTTTATTTAAATGAACAAACAAGTGATAAACTATTAATTTTAAAATGTTTAACCTTTATTTTTTAACGTATAACGTGTATATGACTTTTTTTTATGTATATTATCACTTATATATTTTGAAACATTGATTATACACTTGTTAAAATTGTAAAACGGCCGCTGAAATTACCTTTTTTAATGCTTCTCCATTGCTCAATAAAGCAGTATTTATTTTCAATAAAAAAAAATCGGTTATTGACTTTTGTTTATTATTGTCAAACTGTCAAAAGTTTAAATGCCAACAGCCAACTCGTGGTAACAAGTAGAGAATCTATTTTATCAACCACGGAGGGAAATTCAAATTTAAAGAAAGATTTAAATTTGAAAAAATTATAAGTAAAAATGAATTAAAATAGGTAATTTAGTTCCAAACAAGAATTATTTGTAAGCATTTTGCTATATTATATTATAATCAATCCAACTACATTGTAGATATAACTTTAAATTCTAAATACTTAATTATTATAACTTTATCGTGAACAAACTTTGTTATATATTTTTTTAAATAATTATTATTTTTCGTATACATTCTTTAAATTGTTTTCTAATTTTATAAGAATACTTTTAGCATTATCAATTATTTAATAATAATAAATAATTCTTCATAAACTGGTTTAATTATGTAAATTTGAAACTTTATTTGAACAATGTAGGAATTTCTTATCTATTAGAATTTTAAATATATAATTAAAAACAGTAACTACTTAACTTTTCTAATTTCAGTGTTACATTAAAGGAGTTCCAGCATAATTAATGCTTTTATTTTTAATTAAAAATAATCAAACGTCTTTTTTTTTCTTTTTGTTAGTTAAGAAAACGTTTCTTCTTTGGCATTAATATTAAACTCGAATTTATGTTCAATATAAGTAGTGATCACTTTTTATTTTAATTATAATAAAATTAAGATTTTTAAAATTTAAATAAAATGCTAATTTCGCTTTTCTATCTAACTTGTTACAAACTGGATTTCACAGTCTAAGCCAATTTTTTGATTTGAGTTAATACGAGAAACTGAAAAGAGAGAAAAATTAATTTTTATCAATAATTATAGATTAATTTTCTAGCTTTTAAATATCATTGATTATTTTATATATTATGTGTTAATTATTTATTCACTTTTTTTATTATTCAATTTCCAATATTAACTCAAAGTAAAAAATAATCGCAGATGGATACCTTAAAAAATTTTATTCTTCCCGTGTATTATTTCCATAAGATAAAATTTTCATTAGCGAGATAAAATCGAAAATTTTGGATAAAATTCAAAAATCCCAACACGATAAAATTGATAAGTAGATAAAAGTGTAATTTTCTTTTTTTTCCCCCTTTTAATTGCTGGGTGGGAATTATAGGAAGTGGAAAAATTCTAATTTGGCAAAAAACAAATGAAAAAAAATAAATAAATAAACATTCGAATTTTTTTGCAAAAAGTATAAATGTTTCTTTATCGATTAACAAAATCATGTATCAAAATATAAGTATCTCGATTTTTGAAATTATGGCTTTTCAAACAAATTACAAGACGCAAGATCGTAACAAAAAATAAAAACATAATCTATTTCCTACAATCCGCTCATGAATCGTATATAGACCATTGTACTTTTCCGTTTCGTCAACGATTAAACAGTCCAATAAATTTAAAGCGGGTAAACACGCCGCCCTTTCGCTCACGACTTAAATAGAAAATCTAATTCAAAATTAACTAAGTCCCTACCAATCATACATTTTTTCTTTTTCCCCCAACTATTGTAAATGTAAAAAAAATTAACATAGATCAATGTTTAAATTAACGCGCAAATGGTAGTTAAACGCCAATTGGACTGTTGTAAAAAAAGAAGAAAAAAAATTCAAACAAAAAGAATGCTGCTCAAAACGGACAATACGAATTATTCTGTTTAAACTTTATCCAGCTTCAAGAAATCTCATCAAATAATCATTTAAAAAAAAAAACGCGACCCATAGTCGAACATCTTTTCAAGAAAATTTTATAAATCTAAAAAAATATCATCCTTTAATTATTAAACAAATTTTTTTCATTTTCAAGAATTTGTTCATTCTTTTTTTTCTTTTCTAAATATTTTTGTTTTTTATTTTTTTATTCTAATAACGAAATTCAGAAAAAAATAGAACTATCGAGAATTAAGATTTCTGTAGAATCCGGTGTAATTTTATCATTAATTATCGGATTAAAAAAAAAATATTGTCACTATAAAAGCCAATAATCGAGCAAATCTTGAATTTAATTTAATGAGGCATGATAAACAAGTACCATCACTAATCACTGTGTGAAGTACTTGCAAACTCTTCTTTCTTATTTCAACGATTTCAAGTAAAAAAAAAAAAAAAAAATTCCACGAGAGTTACTGTCCCGTTATAAATGCATAATAAAAAAAATTATTTTGATCGTAATTTGTGGATAAATTATCCAATTTTTTCGTCGATCGACTTAATACCGTTTTCTTTTCTTTTTAATACCCTTTCCCCTTTAAATCTCTTTCTCATTTTGTATTATACTTGAACAATACTGAGAACAAAATTTCTTTTGCGAACTAATTGATTTCTAATGATCTATTGTGTTTTCGTCAAGACTAGCTGCCTGCAGCTGAAAGCTTTTTTTTGCACAATTATAGAACATAAAGAATAAAAAAAAAAAAAAAAAAAATTGGTGCAATGTCTATCAGAAATAACTAGTCAAAACAAATTGAACTTAAGAGATCACAAAATTCTTCCTTATCCTTGTGTTTTTTCTTTCGTTTTCGTGTTTACATCAAATTGAGAAGGTGCTGGAGTACCGTGGATATGAACCATAATATGGTGTCATTCCAACCATCTGGTTGCTTTTTGAATTACGAGTCAATGGCTCGTGCATTCGTAATGAATCCGTTGCATGTTGCCATTGCCAACAATTACGACAGAAGTAACGGAAGCACATCTACGATAAATAAATATATAAATAAATGTATAAATATATAAATATAAAAATAAAAAATAATAATTCTAGAAAGAAAATAAAAATAAGCAAATCTATTAAAGAAAAAAAACCTGAAGTAATTTTTAAACAATTTTTTGAATTGAAATTACTCTTACCAATTCTCTACAAAAGTATGGTCCTTGTTGAACGGAGCACACGGAACAGAGAGCGTCTTCGATATACGGATCGACTTGAACCTTTTAGAAAAAAAATTTTTTTAATAATTTATTTTGTACATTATTTTAATTATAAATTTTACCTTCTTTGAGAATTTTGCTGTCTTAATGTCAATGAATGCAGCGGACACGGCATTAATGTACGAGCAAGGATTGTCAAATGTTACGCGTGCCGATCCTATTGGATATTTGTGTTTGTCTGTGTCAATTCCTATAAAGTAAATTCAATATTTTATCGACAAACTATTACTAAATTTCATTAAAATTAATTTCAATTCTTTCCTTAAATATTCATTCAATTAGCCATTTTTTATTGTAATTGTCTTCGAATTAAAATTAAATATAAAAATAAATACCAGCGTAAATAACTCCATCGAAGAGATCGTTCATAATCAAAGCGAGTGCCGAGGCAGTCATCATTCCATGTAACGCGCCAACGAATACAGTCTTTTGGGGATCAAGCTTTTGGGACGACGATTTAATGTAGTTACTTTCATTCAGTCCCCATGGAATTATTTGTACCTGAAAAGAATGAATCAAGTAAAAACGAAAGAAAACGAATTAAAAAGAAAAAAAACCCCTTGGAAATTGAAACATAATTACAGATAAGTCTATAATGTTAAAAAAAAAAAAATTCAAGTGAAAATTGTAATTACATCTTTGGATTTCATTCTCTTTGAGGAAATTTTGTAAAAATAACTTCCACCGTTTGCCAATTGATGTGTGCAGCAGGAAAGCAAAGCCCTGACCTAGAAGCAGGAAAAACAAATATATTATATCGCTAATAATTATTTATAACTTATGATAATTATTCATACATTCAAATTTACACACCTGTTTTTCAGATTCGAAAATAATGTAAACATAGCCCTTCTGAGTTGGTTGATCCTTTCCGGGCCATTCAACGCGAATTGAACCAAATTGCCTGAAAGCTGCTACCAACATAGAGTCGGTAATATCCCAAGGTACACCACCGACGAAAACTTTCGGGGAGTAACCTGTTGGTTTTTGTGATCGCGGCGGTAAAGCACCTCGCCAAGTGCGCGTAGCTTCACACAATGCTATGGGAAACAATCAGAAAATGAATAAAATGACTATCTCAATATTATAAATATTAATAAAAAAAATAAATAAATTGGAACTTATATTTTTAAGAGAATATTCCAAAACTTTTTCATTCTTTTGTTAACTTACCAGCTGCATTTCTGTGGCATCGCGCTGCCCGATCGAGTGACATGTAAAAATCGGGAATCGTTGGTTGCGGCGAACGTAATGACATCATATATTGATTTGGTGATGGACAACAATTCTTCTCTGGATTCAAATAAGAATTGAGAAAAGTTCCCGGATGCGGTTGTGTGTGATGAAAATTTCGCGAATGATTGTGCGAATGATGATGGAAATGATGCTGCTGCTGATGGGGCACATATTTCTTCACTGCCATGCGTTGAAACGCGACTCGATTACCAGGACAAACATTGTCCATCTCCGAAGATACTATTGAATTCACAGATGGTGGATAGCATTGATGGGATGATGAATTCACTGACAAACAGGTCTGTCGAAAATATAGAAAAAAAGAACTATTTAAACAAATCCGATAATAAACATTTTTCCGTTACATTCTTCATTTTCCAACATTATCAATTTTCCTTTCCTCAAATTACTTCTCAATAAATTTCAGTCTATCAAAATCGAAATATATTTCATATTTTGAAACGAATTGAAATAAATATTTATCCACTTATTCGATTATTATTTATTAACTCAAATATATTTGAAATATATTTCAAAATCGAAATACGATACTAAACTTTTCAATATCAAAATATTTCGCCTATTGGTAATCGATACGCTGTAAATGCAATTATTCATTATTATCACTCAAGCATTGATTATTCAATATTTCGACTCAATCACACGACGTGAATGAAATTACCGAAAGGAATATTTAATGTCAGAGAATATGTAATGCCAGAAATACCATCTTATCGGAAAGTGAAGCATCCATGCTACTGACCCCGCTCGTCTCAGAATCGGCTGGTGAATTTGATCGAGAGCCATTGCAACCAACCACGTACGGATAATCCAAAGTTGGACTGCTGCAATCACTAAAAATAACACAAAACAAAAACAGTGAATAATATACTGATTAATTATGAAATAATTCCAATTATTAAATAATTAGTGGGACAAAAAAATAATTGTTTCCTAAAATTTCAATTTTTTCTAAAATTATACTAATTTAACGGCTGTTATTTTCCTACCTGTAAGATGGAGAACCACGAATCGGTCTTCCATAACAGGAGGAATTAATCGGAGACGGTGGTGAGCCCAAATATTGATGCTGTGAACGATTTGATGACAGGGGAGTATTGTAAGCGCTGCTCATCGCCGGCGGATGAAAAGAATGCGGATTCGAATAGAGACTTCCCGGTGTACCTGGACTCCCCGGTGTTGATACGGAAGTTGGTGAATGAACTTCTTGACCAATTGTCGAATTACCTCCATATCCACGATTATCGTCCACCTGTTGAAAAAAAATTCATTTTAAAAATGCAAATAATTTGCCATTTTCAACAAAATATATTTTGGCAAATTTTGCTTTAAAAGAAAAATAACAGAAGGAATTCAAAATTTTGTACTTATATTTATTAACAAGGGAATGAAACTTCCTTACAAGGGGAATTATATAATTTAGAGAGATTTGTTGGCTACGGAAAATATTTGGCTCGATATGATGAGAAAACGTTATTCCTGTCGCTTAACGTTTTTTTCAGTTTGAATTATTTGACGTCTAAAATATTTATTGGCAATTCTAAAGAATATTTTCCTTTTAGCATCTTTAATACGCCATAAAATAGACATTCACTCAAATGTTCGAAACTTTTTTATAAAATTCACAGGAAATGAGAACAATGAGAATATGGCAATATGCAGTTGGCTCTGTGACAAATTCATCTTCCCGGGACACTTTTTCAAATCGAGGAAATTATCCCTCCCCCACTGGACTTAATTTAATTCGAATCAAAATTTTTCAGGAAAAAAAATGACAATTTTTAATATTTAATTTTTAATTCTAATTTACATTAGAGAAATTTCCCGAGTTTTTACAGATAATTTATGAAAATCTGTCGAATTTTAAATGAATGTGTATTAATATAATAGTTTGATAGAAAATTGGAGAAACTCCAATGATATGATCATAATTCATGTTATTACATTGGCAGAAGTCATGTACATTTGGAGGGTAAAATGTTTTTGCTTATAGCGACTGAAAAAAAATGCAATATTTACATAGTGCCAGAAACAGAAAAAATAAATTCCACTCTCTTAACTTTGTCGTTTGAAAAAATATGTGAATCTCGAGCTGTACATAAAAATATAAAATAAAGTGTCTTCTTTCCACGTGTGTGTGTGTGTGTGGTCTTTTAACTGCAAATAAAAATTTAATGGTCAACTTCTTTTAAAGGGACAGTAGGACACTTAAGGGAAAATATGTTCCTACTTATCGTTCAAATAAAAAACTATATCGTTGGCTACAAAATTTCCTATTATAATGGTTTCAAAAATGACAATTTAACTGTATAAATACAGATCCAATTTTCACTTGTTTTGAAAATATAATATAAATATTCACATCTTTCTTTTATTTCCTAAATTTAGAATTAAAAATATATTTTTGAATTTTATTACCTAAATCTAATCGAAACGGTTAAATTCAGATTTGATCGAGAATTTAATTTTAACATGGAAAAAAAATTACCGTACTTTTAGATTATATTCATTTATATTTAAAACTTTGTGAATTAACCAAAATTTATGCAAAATTGAAAAATCGAACCTGATAAGATCCGGATGGCGACTGGTTACAATTATTTTGTCCATAATGTTGATGATGTCGATATCCGGTTGAGCTACAATTTGATTGTCCACTCATTAACGATCCTCGTGGTACTTCCAGGCCGAAAAGATCCGAAATCGACATATCTGATAAAATCAAAATTCCATTAAACCTCTTGCCTCTATTTGCGACTAAAAAAATTCCAAACACTTTCTTTCAAAATTTAGGAAAACTTTTTGTTCCTTAATAAACAAAAATTGTCCAATTGTTCAGTACATTAATAAAGTAAAGCGGCATTATTTCAATTTTATGTTGAGATCAAAATAATTAATTGAAAAGGAAAAAATTCGAACAAATTTTTACATATGATACAGTTAAATCTGTCTTTAGTCAGACAAAATCATCAATTTTGTTTCGTTAGTTTAACGCCCGTAAAAAGGTTCAATAGGAATGTCGAACTAACTAAAAATATAACTGGGTCGTATGAATAATTTTCTGATACTCTTTTTTTGTAATAAAGAATAAAATCCAATTTAAACATATGATTTGAATTTATTTACGTTTTCATTGAAAAAAGAAGAAAACGATTTATAATTAAAGTTCCTTTCATTGAAAGATCGACAGTGAAAATAATTTAACGTCAAAGTCTGTTAATCTTTAGTCAATAAAATAAATAACAAAAAAAAATATTTAGAAACAATTTAAATGTAAATAAAATGAAATAAACAAATTGAAAAAGAAAAAAGGTCCAATTTTCAACTCACCATCCATACTTGAGTTCTTTGACAACGAGCAAGAATTATCGTGATTTGAATGAAATGAAGAAGGTGTTTGAAGATTGAGCATAAAATTATTGGCGGATTGCATTTGATGCATGGAATCGCGATCACGTGTTTGATGCTGTATTTTTTCCCGATGAAGCTGTTCACGTTGCTGAAATTGTAATTGCTCACGATCACGATTTGGATGTGGAACTTGTAATTTTTCACGATCATGTGTCGATGGATAAAGCGACAATGCATCCCCTCGCTCTCTCGTTGTTTGCAACTTCATTTGTTCTCTTGGCGTAATTTGCAATTGCTCCGACTGCTTCAATGGATCACGTTGTTCACGAAGTGGAATTTGAATATTGTCGTGAGATGGCAAATGAAGAGTTTGCTTCTCATTTCGATCTAGAGGCTCAACTCCAAATACTCCATCAGATTCATATGCGGACAACTGAAAATAATAAATAAAACGTCAATTTGAATCAAAAATTAAAAACAATTTTTTTTATTAAAAAAAAATTGTGTTATTCTCATTTTAATAAATAAATTTCGATTCTTAAATATTTTTTTTTCCAACAATTAGTAAAATTTAAACAAAAGAGAGTAATTAATTAAAAAAAAATTTGATTTAATTAAATTTCCTCGAAATAATAAATATATATTAACTCTAAAAAAATTTATTCCATAGAGACAAAATTTTCTGATTTGAAAATAATTAAAGGCCATTTAAAATCGATAATTACGTTTAATTGGAATTTGTTTACGAAAAGTGAGAAAATATAATGATACTATGTGTATATGAAAATGAAAATCAGAATAGAACACTCGAGACATGAATAGAAAGAAAATTTTGTATTCCTGGAAAATTAGGCGTCAAAATTAAGACCATATAAACGTCTGTTTATATAATGAATTTCCATGAAAATTTACTTTTCACACATGATCGCACATGAATTGATTTTTCCACATTTTCTTCCCCCCTCAATAAAATTTTTCCTTTCAAATTGTAATAGGAGAAATTTATTTTTCTCAAATTTAACGCAAATAAAAATTGATCAGATTTTTTTATTTAATAAAAAATAAATAATAATTTTCGCGAAAATTTCAATTTTTATTCGCCTAAATGTCAGAAGATTTCTTTTGTCATTTTAGCGAGCAAAGCAAATTATGTACAAAAAAAAACAAAGAAAAAAAGGTTGTAAATAATGTGTATAAAAAGTACATATACAAAATATATAAAATGAAAAAAAAGAATATAAATTTTCTCAAATGTTGAACTTTATTTCGGGAAAAATCAGTAATGACCTTGAATGTCATAAAGTAAAAACTTTATTAGATTCGAAGAGATTTTTCTTCGAAATATTTTCATTTTCGTTGTCGAAAAATTTATTCTAGTCCCTTCCTTTTTTTTTTTTTGAAACAATTTCATTGTTAAAATAGTTAATATCTATTTATTGTATTTGAATTTAATTGCGACATAAAATACTTTTACCAAACATTTTGTGAATCGCACAACCTCATTAATAGTGGATATATCCTTGCGTCGTGTTTACAAACACGATATCACGTAAACGAAATCTAAAAGAAGGTACAATTCCCAGAAAACGACACATAAAAAAATTTATACTAATTGTATGAATGTGGGAAAGATTTCTTGAAAGAAAATATCTATATCAAGAAAAAATATCGTCATTTGAAAAAGAAAGCAAGTTGCAACTTGCAACAGGCATTGGGAAAATTATTAAAGCAACGTTTATGAAAAGGAAAAAATGTACTTTCACAAAAGAAAAATTTACATTTAGGAATGAAATTAATTTATTAAGATTATAAAAAAAAATTAAATTTCTACGCAAATATTTCGGAGTGAAGAATTTGGACGAAAAAAACGTGGTTTATCACAAAAGTGATTTTAAATCAACGCAAATGTAAAACAAATTTCGATTAAGCAGACATATTTTACAGAATTAATTTTTTTCATAATTAGATTATAAGTTACATATTATATGCGTTTAAAAAGAATCAGCAATAAATAATTAAAAACGAAAAAATAAATTCTACTCACCTGTTGAAACAACGTTGACATTTTGATTCCTCGGATTTTTGTTTCTTTGATAACAAAATAACTTTTTTCCTCTTATAGGAACTGTTTTGGAATGATGAAAAAAATAATAGGGATCGTAATAAATTAATAAATAGTTAATTTAAGGACAAACAAAAGGGACATAGAAAGGAAAAAAAATGACGACTTTGTGAACCAGTCGGACCCTTTTGGAAGGGAATGAGGTTCGTCGTTTAATTCCTGCACCAGTCCATTTATGTAGATTTAGATTTCCTATTAACACCTTTTCGAATACTTTTCCTCCTTTCAATTATTTCCCTTAATTTTTTCTTATTCACTTTTCACTATAAAACTTCTTCGCGATGTTGTTTCTTGCCGCGAACTGAGGATCTAAAGCCATCCGGCCGGCGCAAGATTTGGCAAAACGTGCTTACAGTGTTGCCAACTACTGAGAAGGGGAAAAAATTTTTTGCGCCAAATTCACTAATTTTTTAAATAAAACATTTTCAATTACTGATATTTTAAATGTGAAATTTTCTAAATGGTATGTTAATAATTTTTTCATGTATTATTTATCACATTGAAAGTTAATACGTGTATTTAAAAATTTTTTCATTTGTGAATATCGATGATGAAAAATTTATCATTCATCCATCGACATTTATTTGTTTTTATAGCCAATCAGAGAAAAGCTCAAGCTCTCGACCAATCAGCAAACAGGAAGGAAAACAATTGACTGTTTTTGATTTAAAAAAATTAATTAAAAAATTATTTTTTGCCGGTATTTTTTATTTATATTTTAATTAAAATGTATAATTTAATTTTTTATTAGTTAAGTAATTGCACATTTTTCGTTAATTTAACAAATATTTATCTAAAGATGATTTATTTTGAGAAAAAAAAAATAATCATATAGGAAGAGTATCAAAGCGGAAATGAATTTTTATTTCCTTGGAAACATGCAATCCTTTGTTTTGTAAGAAAACAATACCTTTCTTTTCCAAACTTCATTTCCTTTATGAAATCGATAATTAATTTTTCTACAAATAATGGAAAATAATGGCAAATAATATATTTTATTTATAACAAAATTACGTTTTGTCGTTAATTTTCAAATATTTAAAAAAAACTACTGAAAATCATTTTAATGACTTAATTTTTATTACAAAAAGAATTTAAAGAAAATTTTCGAAGGAATTTCTTTTTGTTTTTAATATTTAAGAGGATAAAAGTAAACACCAAATTCGGTAATAATAACAAACTGTTTTTTTTTAATAATTACAAATTACAGAGATCAATAAATTATCGTAATTCAAACATTATGGTAAGAATTCGAAATTTATAAACTTATAACTTTTAATATTCTAAATTAATAAAATACATAAATATTTCATCAAAATTTCGATCAATTGGAATTTAAAAAAAAAAAAAAAAACATTCGAAAAACTGAATTATAAAGTGGATTAATTGTGCTATATATATTTTTTTAATTTCTTTACCGAAAATAGCAGCACAATATTATTTGGAAAGAAATGTTCAAAATGGAAGTTAAATTTTAGATTCTCTCCTTAAAAAAATAATTTAAAAAAGCGACAAATTTACAAAAAAATTTAAATTTATAAAAAAAATATATAATCAAATGCTTGATTATATAAATTAATTTAGCTATATTCTATATGAGCGGTCGATGAATCCAACATTTCAACTTCAGAACTCATATCACTGGATGAATAATTAACCAGAGAATCACGAGATCTTTCGACTTTCTCCGTCGAATTGTCTTCAACTTTCGCCGAATCTTCTCCCCAAGCGGAAAATAAATTCACTCGCAATTTATCCATATTTTGATCTTGGCCATCCGATGTACTTAATGGATTTTCACTTCGCTCAGTGGGAAATTTCGTCTCAGGAAATTTGTACGCTGGTATTTCAAGTGGTGCGTCTGAAAAATTTTTTACAACGTTATTTTTAATTAATAATTGCAAAAAAAAATTTTTTCACCTTGATATGGAGGAGATTCGTCAATTAATTGCTCCATTAGATAGCCTAATAATGTAGTGGTAAATGTATCGTCTCTTCTTAGGCCAAGAGCTCTGTGACAAGAGTCGACGGCGTCCTGCAAGTTTCCCATCATCGATTGAATGAATCCAATTGCCGCATATGTCGTCGGATTCAATGGATTTAAGACAAGGGCCTGAAAAATTATTTAATTCGAAACTGAGTATTTGATGTAAATTTAGAAGGGAGGAAGGGGGAATTTTACAATATAGAATTTTTTGGTGGAAGAATTTCTTTTGATTGTAATTAAAAAAAGAGCGAAATACCTGCTGATGATATTCTAATGCATCGTCATATTTTTTCATTTTTCTACAAGTGTGTCCTAAATTATTGAGCAGCGCTTCCCATTTATTCGGCAAAATCACATCCTTCAATCCACACTGAATTTTTTTCATTGCTTCCTTAAATTGACGTTCTGCCGACTTGTAACTGAATTTTTAAAGAATAAATTAATAATTAATCGAAATGAATTTTTCTTTTTAGAAATATTTTTTTTCACTAACTCTCCATTGTGATAGGAAATGACTCCCATTTCATGAATGACGAATGGATCATTAGGAGCAATAGTTTGTGCCTGTTGGAAGAATTTGTCAGCCAGTTTAAGATTATTTGTCAATCCACACTCGAGTCCAATATACAAAAGGGGTAAATGGCAGCCTTTCATTAATTGCGATGCTTTGAAATAGGCAGCCATTGCTTGATCGTGCTCGTTTTCGACAGCGAACGAATGTCCATAAGCGAGCCAAGCGGGACCAAATAATCGATCAAGGGCCGTTGCTTTAGCGAGATATCTTCTCGCCGGATCACTTTTACCTTGAAAAGAAAAGTAATTTTTCAACTTTTTTCTTTTTTTATCCCTATTGTTTGTTTAATTTTATTAATTACCAATGCTGAAGTAGTAACAACCAACTGCAAACCAGGCGAGTGCCATTTCCGGATAAAAATCCACTAATTTGTGAGCCAAATAAAATAGTGCTGGAAAAAATATTCAATTTATTAATTTTTGAAACAAGAGAAAATTCAATAAATTAGGGAAAATATTTACCATTTGTCTTTTTTAGTTCAACTAAACAGGCAATGTGAACGGGTAAGCAGCCATTATGATAGGGATCCTTCTTTAGAATACTGAAAAAAAGAGGAAATAATGAAGTTTTTGAATAAATTTCTCCAATTTCTTTAATTACCTTTCAGTGAGCGAGAAACACTGCTGATAATCGCAATTGTAATAAAGTCGTTCAGCTTCTGAAACTTGCATGTCAAGATTGCCTTTTAATCGATCAGTGACTAGGACACCCATAACTCCACAAGAAGCCACCGCATGACTTTCCGTTGGTTCCTGATATTTTTTCAATTTACTGTCATATAATAAACGTAAGAATTCCGCCTCTGATTCTGTACATTGTTCACTCATTGGTAAAGACTCCAAAAGTTCTTTTTCTAAAAGAAGAAAAAAATGAGCATTTGCATTTCTACCGTATTTAATAATTTTCCATATATTACCTTCAGCGGCTGATAACATTTGATTTTGAACGAGAGCTTCGAAGGCCTGATATGAATAAACATCGCATTGAAGTGCTTGTTTGTAACAATCAGTCGCCATTGCTCGATTATCCATTGCTTCGTAAACTCTTCCTTTTACGTAAAGAATGGCACTTTGTACCTAAAAAGAGAGAAAAAAACGAATAGAAAAAAATAAGAAAACTGACAAAAAAAAATTAACTCATACATTTTTTGGAGTTTCCAGAATATTTGAATGATCTACAAAACTGGCACTTAGTTGGGACATATTGTTGCAGATTTCAAATTCATTTATCACTGATAAAGCTTCAGAGAATTCATTTGCTTCCAATAAACTCCGTACTGTCAAATAATGGCACATGATGTCCTTCTAAAATTTTAGCGAAAATAAATATTTTAATTAAATTTGTCCAATATGCAAAAAATATATTTTCACGAAATTACATATATTTATGAAAAAATACGAACTTTTTCGAGACCTCGACTTTTGATGACATGAGCTGCCCGGTGATATTGTTTTAATAAAAACATACATTGTGCAAGTATACAGACGTCCTTTGGATTACCATTACTCAAGGATAGAACCTTATCAGCCCAGAATAGAGCTGCATTATAAAGATGCTGTAAAAATAAGGAAAAAATGTACGAAAAAATGTATACATAACTTTTTTAAAAATGAGGTTAGGATGGATTTTTTTTTTGCAAAATGTTTTAAAAACTCACCAAATCAATATAAGATTTTACCAGTTTTCTATAACTATTTAAGTCTATATTTTTGTTATCTAGTACTTTATCACAGTCAATATCGGCATCTTGGCGCGACATTATACATCAATTTTTTTATATATATATACAAAAAAACACTCTGTTGATTTACAAAAATATACTCTTGACTTTTCTCAAATTTAACATATAGAATCTATTTTCTATGGAAACAGATTAAACACATTCAAATATCACTGTTTGAAATTATTTACGTGTCTATTTAGTAAATAAATCTCCATTTGAGAAATTATATTTTTAATAACACGATTTTTAAACGGGGGTTTTTAAAACAAATTCTCAAAAACTAACCTCAAAATTCCAAACATTCGAAACAAAACGTGGTGCGCATGCGCGTACGGTGAATACTTGAACTATTTCCTGTGGAAATTTAGTACTTTTTTAGCTCTTGTCGGTAAAGGATCGATTATTTACTTTATCAACAAATGCTCTGCTGAGGAATTTAAATCAAAAATTAGTCCTTACATTAAACAAAAATATGTTTTAAATTGTTTAATTAATCAAATTATATTTTTTATATTAAAGAATTGTTATTTCTAACCTCAAAATTCTTTGTAAAACTTGAGTTTTTGCCATAGAACGTTTGTTTGTGACTTGTGAGTTGAAAATTTCTTTTATACAATAAAAAAACATTTAATTGCAAAAAATTATAGCAAAATAGTAAACAATTCGCAAAAAGATTTTTTAATTTTTCAATATTCTTCTTTTTAGGTTAGATTCGACTGTAACATTTATAAGCACAGCAGGTGTTATTCTTTTGGTAAATTTAAATTAATTTTCAAGTGCTTTTGGAAAATTTAGATAACTTCTTCAGTAAATGGTAAGATTTATATTTCTAAAATAATAAAAATCAGTTGATTTTGATGAATAAGTTTTTATTTTTCTGCAGATTGAAAAAAATTTATCTAGATATAATAATAACAAAAAATAATCTACAATAACACAATCTAGTGACTGAAAACGAATGACAATAATTGTCTACTTAATATACATTTCAGATTTGTTTCATTTTTTTTTTAATTACACGAGATAAACATTTAGCATTAATAGTGTAATTGATTTAGCATATTCTAAATCAATTAAAATATTACATTTTTTTTTATAATTCTCTCACAATTGGATTTTTGTTTTACAACACGATTACCAATAATTGCAATATGTGTAATGATACCAGTCTTAAATACCATTCTTAAATATTTTTTTTTGTTTTTTTGATTTCTTTGTATCTTAAAAATATCGTAACTTATCTTACAGGGTGTCACGTTAATAGACAATATTTTTTTCCCCTAATTTCCTAAAAGTAACAAAGTCTAAACGAATTTTACTTCTAAAATACTTGAATATTTTTTTTTTATTTTCATAATACTTTTTCTTTAATACTCCTTTCTTTTTGAAAAAAAATATCTAATAAAAATAGAAATATTAACGACTTCCCTTAAAGAATAATTGACATAGAAATATAAAATTAAAAAAAAATGTAATTTAATTAAAAATTTCGTAAAATATTTAATTTAAAAAGTTTTTTTTAGCATTCTAGAATAAGAAAATAGTATTTCGTTAAAAATGTAAATAAAAATTTCCAGTAGGATTGGAAATTTGTTTAAAATTATATTCTTTTCAAACAGTCTTTGACGTCTCACCCTGTAATGAATAATTATTGCGTGAAGAACGCATTTAGAATCTCATTCTCTCTCTTTCTCCACATATATTATTATATAATATAAATTATATATATATACATATTTTGCACACAAAATTTTTTTTCTCTTTTTCCTAAAATCCGATAAACGCACAGCACTTATACGCTTTGCTTTTTAATTCACAAAGATATAAAATATCGGATCTTTTCTAACTAAATAATTTCAATCTCGAATTGTTGTCACGGTACAATTTTTCTCTTTTTTCCTAATATATAACGATATTTAGTTATAATTTCTTATATTCTCAAGACTAGGCACTCGACAAGGGTAAAGCGCAATCGCTTCTAAGTCTATATTGCGACATGGCAGATTTGTAAATGCAAAAGGCAAGAATTATTATTGCTTTTTGTCCAAAGTATTTTTTTTTTTGCAGACAATTAGAACTATTTTTAGACATATTTTTTTCTTTTGCTTTTCGTGACTCTACTAGATTAATTTTACAATAAATATATATATATATTTACTATATATAACTAACAGACTTATTATTGACGTAAATTTATAGATTTCTTGATTGAAAGTGTCGAAATATAGATTTATATGTTAGAATATTTTTTTTTTGTTGAGATAATTCTTTGATAGTAATTTTTAATTTACAAATCAAAATTCCTTTATGGCGCGCGCGTATCATGTTTTTAGTTTCTGTTTCGTTCGTCTCAGAACAGTGATGCCAATAGCCCCTCGAACTTTTCTTAGCAAGTCGATTATATCCGCTGTTGACATTTCTTCAACACTTTCGTCATTAATCTGTAAAATTAGTTTTCATAAATAATGTTTTATTACATGATGAGGAAAGGTTAAAAATAAAAATTCGTTAAAAATATCGAATCAAACATTCCGGTAAAAAGGGGAATGATTAATTGAAATATTAAATCTACCATAATAAGTACGTCGCCTTCCTTAAGTCTACCATCTTTTGCCGCTACACTGTCTGGGTGTACAACGGAAATCACAGTTTGATTGCCATTTGGCTGTAAACTAAAGCCAAGTCGACTATTCCATCCTCTTGTTAATTCAACCATGAAAACCTTAAAAAAAAAACAATAATTATTATTCCGTTTAGAAAATCACTGGATCGGGTATAAAACGAAAAACATTAAATACGAGTAAAATTACAGAAACTTCAATTACCAATATTTCAATTTATCTAATTTTAAAAATGAATTATTCAATAATTGTCGCAATTCAATCAACAACTTCATTGATATACACAAGTTTTATACAAAAATGCAAATTAAATTGTTTTCGAATTAAAAAAAATAACATTTCAATTGTCAAAATAATTATTAATTAAATTCATTCAGAGTGGATTAATTTTGTTTGGAAAATATAATTACCTCGTCTCCTTCTTCACAAGTAGCGGGCAATGTTTCTTTACCGCAATCATTTGGTTTATTTTCACTTTTTTCATCATCTGGAGCAAACATTACACCCTTCCATTTAAGCAATCCTTTACTTCCACCTGGATCTTCGTTACAAAAGACTTTACCTGTAATTAGAAGATGTAATTAATTGTTTACACTTTCTTCCACTTCAAAACAAACAACATATGATTCCAAGAATTCATGGTTGGGTTACTAAAAATTACAAAAAGTTTCAAGTTCCAAAAAAAATACACAGATGTCGCTGATATTCACACCAGTGCTGCCAATAAATTCAAATTTTATCTGGATTAATATCGTTAATATCTAAACAAAAAGTTTATTTTACGTACTATAATTATAATAATAATTAATTGTTTGTCACAGTAATTTAATTTTTCTATACAATATGTAGAAAAATCTATAGAATTTTTAATTATGAGCGAAAATTGTTGTTAAGTTTAGCTTTACAATGTTTACAGCAATGATTCATTCGCTTTACCGCGTTTTTCTTCTTCCAGCCAATCAGAGATGAGCAATTTCGTCAAAGGTCATTGTCGCTGAAAAAGCTCACGTCAAAGGGTTGTCTTTCCTCATCCGGTGCGAATATCCACAATAAAAGGTATAATTATCAATATATTTTCATAATAATCTGATTTAACTTGTTCGTCTAACCGAGGGGAATAATAATTTCGTAAAATATCAGTGGAAATTGATCGATGATTGACGAAATTATCGATTCTCCCTCTAAAGTGGGGAGAAGGGTTGACATTTTCACCGGCACTTGCATTGTCGATGTAGAAAATTTGCAAAAATTGACAAAATTCGGTGAATATGATAAAAGTTTTTGTAATATTCGGAAGATATCGGGTGTTTAGCAACAATAGTGACTTGTGGATTGTGTTTTTAGTGATGGGGGGGGGGGGGGGAATTGTCAATCGGCGGGAATGTAACAATGGACTCTTCCATTTTTCTATTTCTAGACTTCTGCTTTTTGGAGTCGTGGAAGATGTGCAGAATCCTCAAATGGCATCAGCTGATTAAAACTCGGTCTTTTTGCAAGGTTACGACTTCCGATGTAAATCGGATTCGGAACCTAGAGAAGGGATCTCCGGGAATTAATCAGCTCATTGCTATTTTTCATCAAGAGGATCAACATCACTTGATCGCAGGTGTCTCTTATTATTATGGTGAGTAGAAATTGTGTAACAAAAATGTAAATATAGAAAAATACAAATAAAAAAATTGTGATTCTAAATATTATATCGAATTTTTAGGTTATGTACGATTGAAAATTTTTTAATAATTGGTAATTTTATCAATCATGTTCAATGCAATTTACCATTCATTTTTTATTCTTTCAGTTATTTCTTTTCTATTAACTATTAATTCTGAAGCTAACCTAACTTTATCCTACGATCTATTCGGAATTTCGACATTTATTATTCCTATAAAATTATTAATGTGAATAAATTGAATAATATTTCAGAATATATATTAAATAGTGTATTGAATATATATTTAAACATGCATTAAATATTAATTTGAGAAATATTGAAGCATATTGAATGAAAATTAAATGTAATATTTGCATTTATGGAAAATTTTCGTTAAAAATCAATTTTTCCATATTTTCCCAGGTTTTTTTTTAGGTTATTTATTTTATTCCTTTTTTCAGGGACACCGATGTCTGAGGAAACAATCAAGGAGCTTAAAAATTCGGAAGTCGTGAAGTTTTTGGTTTAGAGTCAGTGCGCGATTTGGAAATGGCATCAGCTGATTAAAACTCGGTCTTTTTGCAAGGTTACGACTTTCGATGTAAATCGGATTCGTAACCTAGAGAAGGGATCTCCGGGAATTAATCAGCTCATTGCTATTTTCCATCGAGAGGATCAACATCACTTGATCGCAGGTGTCTCTTATTATTATGGTGAGTTGAAATTGTGTAACAAAAATATAAATATAGAAAAATACAAATAAAAAAATTGTGATTCTAAATATTATATCGAATTTTTAGGTTGTGTACGATTGAAAATTTTTTAATAATAATTAATTTTATCAATTATGTTCAATGCAATTTACCATAATATTCATTTTTTATTCTTGCAGTTATTTTTTTTCTATTAACTATTAATTCTGAAGCTAACCTAACTTTATTCCACGATCTATTCGGAATTTCGACATTTATTATTTCGATAAAATTATTAATGTCAATAAATTCAACAATATTTCAGAATATATATTAAATAGAGTATTGGATATATATTTAAACTTGTATCAAACATTAATTTGAGAAACATTGAAGCATATTGAATGAAAATTAAATGTAATATTTGCATTTATGGAAAATTTTCGTTAAAAACCAATTTTTCCATATTTTCCCAGGTCTTCTTTTTAGGTTATTTATTTTATTCCTTTTTCAGGGACACCGATGACTGAGGAAACAAACAAGGAGTGATGTTTTTGTTTTAGAGTCAGTGCGCGATTTTGAAATGGCATCAGCTGATTAAAACTCGGTCTTTTTGCAAGGTTGCGACTTTCGATGTAAATCGGAT
>JUFY01023493.1:0-11427 GCA_001855655.1 Leptopilina clavipes | reverse complement strand
ATAAATTCTTGTAATTAGAATTATTGCTAATTAATTAATAGTATTAATTTACCTGATTACAATTATTAATAATTAATAATTAAAAATATTACCTAATTCAATTAATAATTATACTTTTATAGGTAATAAGTAAATAATTAGGTAAACCAAATACTTCTTTTTAACTAATAACAATGATAAATAATTTATTTTATTGTGTGTCTCTTCCAAGGACCTGATATATTTATTTTTATTATTAACTATTATTATAATAATAATTATTATTATTTAAATCAGGTTGCGACCACATAAACTTTCAATTGTATAAAAATATGCCGTGTGAATTTATAGTAATCTAGTCGTAATAAAATATTAGAAATTAATCAATACTTTTCATGTCAAGAGAATTCTCTACTTACAATTAGTAACAATTGAGAAAATTGGCAGTTATAAATTCTCTTGAGTCTTAAGTCACCGTCTAATGGTCAAGTAAATTTCTAGAATAAACAAATTATCAGATAAAGTAGAAACTTCGCTCTCAATTTATCATTTGTCGATAAAACTCGAAAACATTCAAACTAACTTACCTAAAAATTGCCGCCATTTTTGATAGTTACCTTCGTTATTCACAAACGGACAAAAATTTTGCGAATTTTCCCTAACTGTGTTGGTTGTTCTTAAATTCGAGTTTTCTTTTAGTGGATCTGTGTACAAAAATTTAACATGTAATTAGAAGTTTTTGAATTCAGTATAGATATGTTTACAGAAATTAGGCAACTGAAATAAAATAGTGATAAATAATGATTTATTGATGTAATAATTAATTAAGTGGTTAATTTAAAAATTGGAGATGGGAAAGGAGTTTTTGTAATTTTTTAAGAATATCAATACTGACTGCTGGTAATATTACCGATTGTAGGTATCCATACCTACAGTAGGTAAACTTACCAGTATCTATCTTTATCTACAGTATGTATTATTGCCTACAGAAGGTATTTTCACCTAAAGAAGGATTCTGACCTACAGAAGGTAATTTCAACTACAGAAGATATTCTTATCTACAGAAGGTATTTAGGTACAGTCAAAATTTTGTCATTCCCTGCGTTATAGTAATATTTCCGTTATCCTCGCTACTGATAATGTAGATATTAAGCACACTTGCTGGAAAACTTAGAAATACAAACATATTTAAACTCCTTCAATATATTTTTAAAAATAAATAGGAATATCAATATAATATTTTTAATTACGATAATAAATATTAATTAACTAAAAGTAATTAATTTTCTAAAAGTAAAAATACAGAGAAAGAATAGCAATCGAATATCGAAATATAAGGATGAGAAGAAGAAAAAGTATAATTATAATAATTAAATGAATTTATTTCTGATTAAGTGCGATTGATGCTGAAGTGTAATACTTCAAAGCTCTTCTTTTTACAGTTTTGAACAACGATTTATACAATGCAATAAATACAATTTCATTTGGATTAGGGTGTTTATTGTTTTCGAAATTAAAAAAACAAGCAAGTTTTACCATTTTATTTTCCCAATCGAACACAGAGAAAGAAATAATTGTTTTATCATTTTTTTTTTAATTTTACGCATCATCACAAACTAAATATTTTTTTCCATTTTTACATAAATAATATTTTTAATTAATTTATTTTCTTACGTAATTTTATAATTAAATTAAGTTACTATATTTATTAATTTTACATACTTCATGGGAGTTAATTAAAATTAATTTAATTACGCAAGTAAATTAAATTTAATTACTGTTGTAAAAAAAATTGACGATTAATTTATTCAAAATTTGCGTCTATAAAGATATTTCTCTGTTTTCAACGAAGAAAATCAAATGGTAAAACTTTTGACATGAGTAAAAACAATGTTTGTGAATAATGATTATTAAATTTGTTTTTGTATGCCCCTTTTCCAATTGATTTTGATAAAAGACAACATATTTTTTTTTTGTTTTCGCTAGCGTAGTACGGAGCTCTCGTAGGAGTTATACGAAAAAAATATTAACTATTTAGGAAACGTACAATGTAATTATTATTTGGTAAATTATGACTACACACATTCGCACCAGTTTCGTTAAATAACAGCATTAAAATATCTTTCAAAACGAATACACCAGTGCGAGTAGAGTAGAAAATTTTATACATTACATAAAAAACGAATTTCATTTTCAGAAAAAAATCGATTCAACTAAAAATTGTAATTTAAATTTATGTTCCATTTTTTTGCAAGTGAATTACGAACATTTTTAATTAAATAAATTCTCCCACTTGTCGTAAATTATAAATATATATTTTTTTTTTTTTGTAAATAACAAATACAAATTGAATCGATATTTTCCAAAAATGTCCCTCTGAAATTTACTTATTGAAAAAACAGTGTGACTATAACTCGAGGCAGTGAGTTGAGAAATTAAATAAATTCAAGAGGTATTTTACAAAATTCAACATAAAAAATTTGTTGCTACTTCGAATAGAAAAGGCAAAAGAAAAAAAAATTTCTTTTTCTTAACATTTTCCTTCGAAACGAAAAATCAGTCGGATTTCCATGAGGAGAATTTAGAGCCTTTCTAATACCATTTACCTAGTGAGACATCATAATTAAATTATTATTAATAAACATCTGAACCATTTTACTAGCTCCGCCTCTTTGGCTTGTGGACTTGTGACTGACCGTATAATAGAATATAAATTATTAGGTACAATATACACATATATATATTTTTGTTTTTCATTTTTTTTTTCTTTATATATACCGTAAATATCGTCAATTCACACAGTTTAGAATCTACTCCATATCTCAAACCCGTATTCATACGCACACGTGTATAATAATGATTCATATATATATATATTTAATATTTATATATACTTTTTTTTCATATAAATAAAATCAATAAATTAAGTCTTCACTTCTGAGAATAATATTTAAAAAAAAAAATTAAATATTCTAAAACCTGTGCAGGGAAATTAAAAAAGTCTTATATAGAAAATTTGAGATTCCAATCTGTGTGATGACCACCTTGTGGAAGAGCACAGATTCACTGTGTCTACTGAATTCTTTTTTTTCTCTCTCTCTCTCTCATTCTTTCCTTTTCCACACACATTCTTTTAACCATTTCGTACTCTTAGTCGACTAAAATTTTCACTTTTCTAGTCGTGATATAAAGAAAAAAAAATCCAATTAGATATTTTCAATTAAAAAAAAAAGAACAAAAAAGACGTTTGCTACAATTATTTACACTCTCCGACAAATTGAAATTTACAGGGGGGTTTTTTTTTTCTTAACGTCCTTTTGATTAAACACGGAAACAAAATGGACAGAGTACGAAACTAACGTTTTTTATAATCGAATATTTGACATCATTCATACGAATTTGATCAATAACAATTTTTATTATTTTTGCAAATTTTTCACCTTTACAAGAAATTATTTCTTGAAATCTGGGGTTTTTGTTTCGTTAAATAGAAAAATTATTCTAGACACTGGTACTTAATGTTAAGCGATATAAATAATAATAATAATAATTAATAAATATACATTTCGCCGGGCGTTTAACGCTTTTTTTTCCTCTAAAAAAACTCCGAGTAGACGTATTTTTCCCTCTCGTGATTGAAGAAATAATAGAAAATGACTCGAGAATTCTCAGCGTCAGAATAAGATAAATTTTGACTTCTGCGCAAGGAAAGCGGAGCGCAAGCGCCCGAGTGACAATGAGCGTGAGAGAGAAAAACGTCCAAGTCTCTCTCACTCTCATTGCCACTCTGGCGCATGCGCTCATTTTTTCTCGGAATCTCGGAATTTTTCCCTCTCATTTTCTCTCTATGTGAATAAAGATTGTTAATTGTTAATTAATTATTTCTCTATTATAAATATATTAGTCAATTTCGAGTTTATATTGTTTTTTTCAATTTCAAAATTTTCAATTTTTCAAATATTGGAGAGAGGGGAAAATATTTTTACTCGGGGACGTGCTCGCAAATAGGATTAATTAATAATAACAACAGTGCTAGTTTTGTAACAGGTAAGGCAGACCGAAGGAGAAGTTGGTAGTTTATGAATTAGTAGAAGTAGGAGAAGGAGGAGGACGATTGCGCATCAAGTCTCGAGGTCTTTGCACCGCAGGTCGCGGCTGCTGCCTTGCTCTTTCCTCGTTTAAGTGTGGTACAGATTTAATTATTCACGCGTAATTACTCCTCTCCTGCTTGTACTTGCTACCCACCCGCTGTAACTCCTCGAGTACGTTTCTCTCTCTCTCTCTCTCTCTCTTTCCCTCTGCCTGTCTTTCTCTCTCATTTTCTTTCTTCTCCTCCTCACTTCCTCTCCTTTACGTTTCTCTTTTCATTCGTCGTCCACATCTACTCATCCTCCTTCTACTTCTTCACGACGAGGCTGAAGGGGTGGAGTGGAGGGGGAGGGGAGGTTAAATGGGTTATCCTGCGATACCTTGAGTTTAGCGCGTAGTATAGTTGCCTGGCGGGCACTAATTGACTAGCATCGTTCATCACTCTCATTTACTCTCGCTTCTTCTATCGTTAAGCCTCTTATTTTCTTCGTAGCGTGAAAATCCCCTGCCCAACAATCTCGAATTTGAATAATTCTCCATCAACAAGAAAACAAAGCTCTACTCAACTCTCATTCCCCCACCTCCCTTCCCATGACCCACGATTGTTATTAGTGATCCCAACGCTGTCACCTTCGACACTCCTGCCTTACTCTCCAAATGACATGCTTCACTGAACTTTTGCGATACTTTATGACAAATTTATTAAAATGTGTGCTTCAAATACTTATTCATTAATTAACCTTTTTTCGACGTTTATTAAACAATTGATTAAATAAATTTATTTTTTCATTGATTATTAAAATTGTTTACTAATTAATTGGTTTGTTTGTAAATTAATTAATTTTCGTCTATTAATTAATAAATTCTCTTATTACTTAATATTTTCATTTATTAATTAATTGATTCGCTTATTAATTAATAGTTTCGTTTATTAATTAATATATTCGCTAATTAATCAATATTTTCGCTAATTAATCAATATTTTTGTTTATTAATTAATAGATTCGCTCATTAATTACTATAATCGACTATCAATTAATAAATTTGTCAATTAATAAATATATTCAATTGTTAATTATTAATTTACATATTCGATTATCAAGGAATATGTTCGGTTAATAATTAATCCATTTGGTTAATTAATTTTAATAAATTCATCTGTATATTTTTAAACAGAGTATTTTATTTTTTATTTTTTATTTTTAATTTTAAATTTTAAACTCTTTTTGAAATTAAAAGTAAAAGAAAAAACGTGCCAATTCTCAAAAGAGAATATTTTTTTAATAAAATATTTCGAAAGTTTAATAAAGCGCAAAAAAGGTTTATTATATTCTTCAGTGAATCTTAATAAACTTTTCTCTCTCTCTCTCTCTCTCGAGGATTTTCACTCTTTTTATTTAGTATAACACATTTTAATGCAAAATTTAATAAAACATTTTCTCTATTTTTGTATCCATTGTTCAGAAAACGTCAACTTTAGGATCACTAATTAAGAAAATAAATTTTTCTCTCTTTTATTAAAATCATTTCTTTTTACATTCTCATTTTTTTTTCTTTTTTTGACAGATTAATAACAAAATAATATCAAAAATTAATTCAATTTCATTCTAATTGAATACAATTATAATTAAAAACAATTGTAATGGAGAAAATACAATTGCAATTAAAAACATTTTTGTTGAAAAATCAAATTAATTAATTTAAAATTATACATATTAATTAATTGGTTGGAAATTTATAGAAATGAATCAATATTCTAATTTACAAAAAATACAAATTGTACAATAAATATTGACAAAAATAAATTTCCCCCCTTTTACATATATTTTTATCTATGTATTATTTTGTTAAAAAAAAAACACTGAGATACTATTTCTCAACGAAATTTCTTCTGTTTTTAAATAAAGAAGAAAACTTGAGAAATTGACGATAAATAATTTTTCGCGAAAATTTTCTTCTTATATAAGTCAAAGAGTTTTTTTGTTTTAAATATTTTAGCACTTTATCACTGAGAGATATTGAAAAATTTATTTTATCCATAGTTGATTTTTTTTTCTCATCATAATCTCCTTAAAGTGTAGTATTTAAGCTCTCATTTTATGAGCTATTTTCAATTAATTTTGTAAAATATTATTCCTGGAATTTATGAAACATTGAAAAAAAGAGGAATTTTTCTCATTCTATCACATTCTCTAGGGATATAAGAAACTCCTCTCTCATTCCAATTCAGAAATTCAACACGGAAGATTTTTCAAGTTAATGGAATGATTTAATAGAGCAAAAATTAAGATAATTATGTGCTTTTTTAAAAACTCTTTTCCATTCAAAGCTGAAAAAGTATTTTTATACTTTCTATTTGGTTTTATTTTATTTGAAATTTGTAAATTTCAAAGTGAAAAATAATATTTAAAATTCTCTCTTTTTGTTTAAAGCGAAAAAAAATATATACAGATTGTACACTTTTTTTTCTCTTTTTATTGATTCATTAATCAACTATATGTTTAAACGCAAAATTGTCTTTCATGTTTCAGTAAACATATTATCTACAAAAAGCCGATTAAGCAAAATTTCAATAATTCCCACATTTAAACAAAATAATTCGCAGTGGTAAAGAAAATGCCGAAGAAGCAAAATTTCCACTGCTAAAATCTCTTGCAAAAACCCATCTTTTGCCAAACCAACCGGTTCTAATAAATGACAAATAAAATTATTAATATAACAAATTTTAAATTAAAAGGGACAAAAATATTTTAATTTTCTTCTCTTGAAATAATAAATTAGGAAAAAAATTTCTCTACGGTACATCCAAATACAATATATATGTTTATAATTAAAAATCACTGAAAATTAAAAAAGAGGGACGAATTTTTCAAATAATAACAATCACAGAGAAAGAATAACGGAAATTAAAGATATGAATGGAACGAAACAAGAAACTGATTTAACGATAAATGACTCGAGTCGTAAAAAATTTCCTCAACCTAAAAATTAGAAACCAGTGGTTTGTAAGAAAAGGCGCCCTCCCTGCAAAATGAATCGGACATAAAAGACAATTATAATCAACGAACGAGACTAAAAGTAAGAACAAGGGGAAAACAAACAAACAAAGAAAACGAAAAAACAAAACAAAAGAAAAATTAAAAAAACAAAAAGGGCAGAAAGAACGAAAATTAAAAAAACTAGAAAGAAAAGTATAGGAAGAAAAGTAGAAAGAGAAATAAAAAAAAAAGAAGGCGAGGTAGAAAGAAATAAAGAAAAATAGAGAAACAAGAAGAAAAGTAGAAAAGTAAAAAGAAAAGAAGAAAGTAAAAAAGAAAAAGAAAAATCGAAGAATGCAAAAAAAATATAAAGAAAACTAGAAAGAAAATAGAAAAATACAAAGAAAAATAGAAAAGTAGAAAAGTAAAGACAAAAATCTAAAGAAAAATTGGAAAAAAAAAGAAAAGTAAAAAGAAAAGTAAAAAGAAAATAGAAAAGTAGAAAAAAATAGAAAATTACGATAAAAAAAAGGAAGAAAAATAGAAAAACATCTGGAAAAGTAGAAAATTAAAAAGAAAAAGATGAAAAAGTAGAAAAATATATGGAAAAGTAGAAAAGAAAAAATACGAGAAAAAGTAGAAACTTAAATAGAAAAATATATGGAAAAGTAGAAAAATAGTAAGAAAAAAAGAAAAGCAAAAAGAAAAATATAAAGGAAAGTAGAAAGAATAATAGAAAATCATGAAGAAAAGTTGAAAAAATAGAAAATAACAAAAAAATAATAAAGTAGAAAGAAAAATAGAAAAACATGAAAAAGTAGAAAAGAAAAAGAAAAATAGTAGAGTAGAAAGAAATAAAGAAAAGAAAATAGAAAAATATAAAGAAATGTAGATAGAAAAATAGAAAAGTTGATTGAAATAAAGAAAAGAAAAATAGAAAAGTAGAAAGAAATAAAGAAAAGAAAAATAGAAAAGTAAAAAGAAATAAAGAAAAGAAAATAGAAAAATATAAAGAAAAATAGCAAAGTAGAAAAATGAATAGAAAAATAAAAAATAGAAAAGTAGAAGGAAAAATAGAAAAAGATAAAATAGAAAAGTAGAACGAAAAATCGGTAAGAATACAATGACTGCTCACCGGGTAAATATTCCCGATATTTTCATGTTCGATAAACTAATTAAAATTCTTTGGGCAGGGGTAATTGTTCAGTCTAGAGGCAATTGTCATTCATTCATCATTTTTTAAACAGTCATTCACGAAAAAAAAACCTCGTTAAATAAATAAACAACTATAAATAACTTAAGAACACAATTAAGGTATTACAAAATTTGTGACTTGGTGTGCGCCTTAAAAAAACCGGTGATTTTGGGGACGTGAATATTTCTTTTTTAGCACAAGCGCGCGGCTCAAGAATATAGAAAAATCTAAAGTGGAAAAAATAAACAAAAAAAAAATTCTCAGAGGGGGAAAAAGATAATAAACCCGGACAAAAAGGAAAGGTCTGCTCATTTATACACGCGGACATAATGAAGTTGGTCGCATTCTAGTAACAAGACCTCTGGCGACACACGATCATCTCGTTAGGTTGCAATTACGTCGAGAGCCTTTTTCGAACACACGCGCTTGGGCTCCTTAACGCTCTTCTACTATATATATTTATATATATATATATACGTTGTGTGCTGTACATTGTATTTACAATGATATACAATTAATGTAGGGTAATGATTACACGGGCAGATTACCGGCGAACGGATTAAGCGTCGTCGCATTAACGAAACAATGTGTATACTCGAAATTCACACATATTTTTTTTTTTATTGTAATTGCGCAAAAAGAGAATAAATCATAAAGAGCGATTCTCTTTTATTTTGAATTTTCAAGAATTCTCTCATGAGACATTCTATGGGAAGTTGGAAAGAGTTTCAGTCTTGTAATGCCTAAAAGACAGTAGTTGTGTATTCGAAACGTCTTTTTTTCTTCTTCTCTATGCGGTAAAAACAGAAGCGATTATTGCAACTTTTTTAAGATGTTAATAATCGAATTTTCAATATGGAAAAAAATCGGGTTTTTTTTTCTGTGGTCAACATCAAAACTAACCTGCAGTTTGAATTCAAATGACCTTGAAAGCTTCTTCTTCGGTTTTTTTGAACTATTTCTTTGGATGTTATCTCTTTCCTTCCCTACTTTTTTTTACTACTTTAAATGTTATACTCTAGTTGATGATTCTCTTTTTTTTTTGTTGAGGTGCTAGAATCCTTACCTTTTCTTTTAAATCTCCTGGTTTGTTTGGATTATCATCAGGTTCCTTTGAATATCTCTTTGGTACGTTAGGTGGCCTGGTTTTGGCTTCAGGATTTTTCCCATTTTTCTGTGTTTATTTTCGTATTTTTTTTTTTTTGGCATGAGCTTTCTTTGTATTTTCTTTTAGTTTTTTTTTCTTCTTCTTGATTTTTTTTTTTAAATGTTCATTGCTGAACGAGGTCAAGATAATGAATTGTGACAATGACGATGACGACAACGATGAATGGTCGTCATTAAGGCTTCGCGTTACGTATTACTTGGATAACCGTAAGCGAAGCTGACCTCACGTCAGGGATAGTCGGGATGCATGAGATTGTACATGATCGCGAATATTGTGCAGGCTGCGTAGACGCCCAAGGCCACCCACCATAGGAGTTGCTCGTGCAGTCGTTGCTCGAAATTCTTGAGTACGAGGAGACCGATCGTCAGCCCTGCCAAGGCACCGGTCAGGTGCGCCACGTACGAGACAGGTGGACCCATCTGCTCAGCAGCATATCTGTCGTAGATGGCGAAACCCACATCGGCGCTCGCTATAACAAAAAAAAAAGACCAAAATTTATATTACTTTTACAAGTGCAACAAACAACTACAGGTACAGCTGTCCAGAAAAAGAAAAAGAAAATTGAAAAATACTTGATTTTTCTACAAATTATCATACAATTAGTATTTTTTGCCATCGATAATAATAATAATAATAATAACAATAATAATAATAATAATAATAATAATAATAAAAATCAGTTGCTGTGGTGCTTGTTGCTATAATAACCGTTGCTATGGTACCTATTAATATGACAATCGTTGCTGGAGTAAGTTTCTATAGAAACAGTTGCTATGGTACAAGTTGTTATAGCAATCGTTGCTAGGATAAAATTAGCCATAGAGACCGTTGCTATGGTACCTATTGCTATGTCAATCGTTTCTAGAATATCAGTTGCTATGGTACAAGTTGCTATAGCAATGGTTGCTATGGTACCTATTGCTATGTCAATCGTTGCTACTGTAACAGTTGCTATGGTACAAGTTGTTATAGCAATCGTTGCTAGCATAAAATTGGTCATAGTAACCGTTGCTATAGTACCTATTGCTATGTCAATCGTTGCTAGAATAACAGTTGCTATGGTACAAGTTGCTATAGCAATCGTTGCTAGGGTAAAGTTTTCCATAGTAACCTTTGCTATGGTACCTATTACTATGTCAATCTTGCTACAGTAACCGTTGCTATGGTACCTATTGCTATGTCAATCGTTGCTACTGTAACAGTTGCTATGGTACCAATTGCTATGTCAATCGTTGCTAGAGTAACCTTTGCTTTGGTACCTATTGCTATGTCAATCGTTGCTAGAATAACCGATGCTTTGGTACCAATTGCTGTGTCAATCATTGCTAATCATTGCTTGAGTAACAGTTGCTAGGGTAATGTTTTCCATAGTGACCGTTGCTATGGTACCTATTGCTATGTCAATCGTTGCTAGAGTAACAGCTGCTGTGGTACCTGTTGCTATTGCAATCGTTGCTATGGTAACAATCTCCAGGTTAACAGTTGCTATAGAAACCGTCGCTATAGCAATCATTCCTATGGTAACCGTTTCTCTTAAAAATAATTATTTTACAAAAATTACTAATTAATTGCTATAAAAAAATTCATCTACACATTTCCAATGGAACTCAAATAAAAAGAGACTGTTTTTTAAAAAGTAGTATTGAATATTCCATCGATAAATAAAACATTCTACGTGAAAAATTGAAGCGTTTAAAAAGAGCCCTTGACATTTATTTCGACAAGTTTTTCATTCAAGTGCTAGAAGTGTGTTTTTAAAATAGGGCAATTTTTTTTGTTTTTTGTGTTTTTTTTTGTGTTTTTTGTCAGAGTTAAATGGACGTCATGAACCGCAACAAACTCAAAGCTTTATTCTCAATTCAAATTGACAGGGTGCATATATTTTTATTTATTTTCCTTTTTTTTTGCAATCGCAAGCTGAGCGTATCTAACGACCTTTTCGATGAGATATTCAGTCTATCTCTCACTCACGACAACTCTCAAAAGTGCCCACTGTCCGGTTGTGTGCCCCCCCCCCC
>JUFY01023490.1:0-14211 GCA_001855655.1 Leptopilina clavipes | reverse complement strand
AATACTGCAGTATATTAATTCCCTTTTATTGACATTAATTGTTAAAAAAGTTATCTGAAAAAAACTTAAGGTTTTTTAAAAAAACCGCATCATAAAGATTTCATTAATTTAAATTTATATAATTTTCACTTTTAACAATATATACTTTTAAACATTATTTAATTAATGATAAAAATATACTTACGTTATGTCCATATTTCTTCAAATAATAATACAAATTTATAAACATTGCACTACAATAAAAACTCACTTATCTAAAAATTATAACAAAAATAATTTGTAATATTACATTTTCGACCACGAAATGCATTTCTAACTTTCGAATTCGGGACAAGTGGTAGCATCCCGGTAAAAGATTTTTTTAACAGACATGACAAGAACAACAAAAGTCGCGCGATGATGATAAGAAACTTCGTGAAACGAAACTTTACCAGCGCGAGAGAAAAATGAGAAAGAACATGACAAATTGTGCTAAAAGAATCCATCAACAAAGGAAGTACTAAAAAAATATTTGAATACTTTAAAAATTTGACAGGAAATTTGTCATTCAGAAAAATGAAGATTGATATATTTGATAGTAAGAGAATATTTTCAAGAGATTTCTATATATCGAAAATAAAACTAAAAATCATTTTGCTATTTCTATTTTCTGTAATTGTAACGTTCTTTTTTGGAGATTTTTTTCATATGTAATAATGTAAAAAATTACTGAAATTATTTGTTTACATTTAAAAATGCAAGTAAGAAATTTATTTTTAGAAGCGTTAAATTTAAACAGTTTTAAATTGACGTTTTAATTAAAAATACAAAAGATGGAAAAATTGAATAAGTAAAGACGTGCATTTTATTTTACAAATAATTTAATTCTCCTGATTTTTTTTTTTTGTTTTTTTTTAATTCAAATGCAACAAAATTTACCTGCATAAAATAAACGGAAATTAAATCCGTGACGTTTCACAATCAAAAGAGAGAATATATATACATATGTACATATTGTAACATGTAGCAATTGTTTTCGAATAATATGAAAACGTGAAATCAAATTGTAATCAGTACATTGAACCATGAGAAGGGATGAAGTCTTTACCGAATATGTAACTGACAGTTTAATTTCTCGGATAAAACAATTTGTTGAAATTCAAACTGTTTTTGTTAAATGACTTTTTGCAAACGAATAGAAGATTTAAATGTAGAATATTTTTATGAAATTTTTCGACTTTAAAAAAATAATTGTCAACATTAATGATGATCGAGAAAAAATAAACTAGAAAGTAAAGTATTAAAATTTAGCATTGTTATAGTCAAAGGGCTTAAATTTTTTCTTTTTGATTTAAAAAATTTTAAAGCCCGATAATAATCACAAAAAAAATACGCAAATGATGAAATTTTACCCGTGTTTCAGAATGAGTATTTTATTAGGATGTAAATTCTGTTTTTAATTTTTCAGTGGAGTTCAAGGTAGACTACCAGAGGAGTTTTACTTAATTATTATCACTTGAGCGGAAAAGTACTTTTCTCCTTGAGGCTTTTATATACTATACAACGTTTTGTGAAAATGACGTAAAAGGTGTATTCTCCAGCATAAGTCTCATTTAACTTGTACTGTAAGTGAGTATGCGAGCTTCCTGCAGTAACAACACGTTAAGCCAAAGTTGTTTCAATTTCATTTGCTCGCATTACAGTAATCTCTGAAAAGCTTATTCTCCCTGTGAAATCATGGCACTTAAAACATTGGAGCATGTACACAATTTTGAAATTTCGAATTTCTTGAAAAGACTAATTAAGAATAGAAAAGGGAATTTTTTTTTCACTTTAAGTTGGGTTACAATTGTTTGGCACTACTACAATTTGGAGTTAAAATTATGTGGAAGTTCTATTGTTTAGGGTTACAACTACCTGAATCTACTATTGTTTGGGTTTACAATTATCTGAAACTACCATTGTTTGGACTTACAATTCCCTGAAACTACAGTTGTTTGAAATCTCAATTCTGAAGAAAAACTATTGTTTGGGTTTAAAATTACCTGAAACTACCATTGTTTGAACTTACAATTACCTGAAACTCATATTGTTTGAACTTACAATTACCTGAAACTACCATTGTTTGGACTTACAATTCCCTGAAACTACAGTTGTTTGAAATCTCAATTCGGAAGAAAAACTATTGTTTGGGTTTAAAATTACCTGAAACTACCATTGTTTGGACTTACAATTACCTGAAACTTCTATTGTTTGGACTTACAATTACCTGAAACTACCATTGTTTGAACTTACAATTACCTAAAACTCCTATTGTTTGGACTTATAATTACCTGAAACTACCATTGTTTAGGCTTACAATTACCTGAATCTACAATTGTTTCGACTTACAATTACCTAAAACTACCATTGTTTGAACTTACAATTACCTGAAACTACTATTTTTTAGGCTTACAATTACCTGAAACTACCATTGTTTAGGCTTACAATTACCTGAATCTACAATTGTTTCGACTTACAATTATCTAAAACTACCATTGCTTGGACTTACAACTCCCTGAAACTACAGTTGTTCGATATCTCAATTCCGAAGAACTATTCTTTGGGTTTACAATTACCTGAAACTACTATTGTTTGGACTTACAATTACCTAAAACTACCATTGTTTGAATTTACAATTACCTGAAACTACCATTGTTTGGACTTACAATTACCTGAAACTACCATTGTTTAGGCTTACAATTACCTGAATCTACAATTGTTTCGACTTACAATTACCTAAAACTACCATTGTTTGAATTTACAATTACCTGAAACTACTATTGTTTAGGCTTACAATTACCTGAAACTACCATTGTTTAGGCTTACAATTACCTGAAACTTCTATTGTTTGGACTTACAATTACCTGAAACTACCATTGTTTGAACTTACAATTACCTAAAACTCCCATTGTTTGAACTTACAATTACCTGAATCTACAATTGTTTCGACTTACAATTACCTGAAACTACCATTGTTTGAACTTACAATTACCTGAAACTACTATTGTTTAGGCTTACAATTACCTGAATCTACTATTGTTTCGACTGACAATTATCTAAAACTACCATTGTTCCGACTTACAATTATCGGAAACTACAGTTATTTGAAACTGTTGTTGTAAAAATTTAGTCATTCAATTATTCTAAATTATTATAATTAAAAACAATTAATAATCTAGAGCTTAATAATAATGGTTAAGGAAATAATTACTCAGCGTTAAAAATAATAAAAAAATGTGTGAGATACAAAATATTGTGAAATTGGTTTTAATTTGGAAAACCGTCTAACAATAAGAATCAATCGTAGAAGGTTAAAGCAATTTCAGTTCGATAGATTGAATGAAGATGGATTTTGTATGAGGATAGAAGGTGATGGATGTATAAAGTAAAAAAAAAAAAGAAAAAGAAAAATAAACATCTGTCAGGATTCTCCTGTTTCGTTGTAGTGTTTGTTGGGCTGTTATTGTATGGAGGTTGATAGAGTAAGCGCGAGTGGTTTGCGATGGAAATGAATGGAGCAGCGCTTAAGTGATTTACGATTGGCATCTAGAGCAGTGGCACTTCCGGTGCTTACGTGTGCAGCACACCTGCGTGCTCGCGATTCGTGTTATATATCGATGCCGTCGGCCAATGACGACAACAACAACGACGACGACGACGACCACCACCACCAAGAGAACTTTAGATACACAACATAGTAGACAAACCCCTTTCATCCCCACCTTCTTCCGGACGGTCGATATCACTTTGTCGAGCCGGACTTGGAGGAGAATCTGACCCACTGACCCACAGTCGCGACTCTCCTATACAATTACGCGGTACTTGAAACGGTTCACCCAACGGGATGTCGACAATAATTCGATGTCTTATTTTTCCCCAACAATTCTTTCTCGATTTTAATCAAGAGAGACTCAAAATACACACACACACAGACATACTTTAAAATTATGTAAAAAAATGGAGGAAACAATTCCACACTTATTAGTTTTCAAAAACAGTTTAAAACAATTTTGTGAAAAAACTATAAGGAGAAAATTAAATACAACTAAAATAAAACAAAAGAAACTAAAAGTCACGGAATTTTAATTAAAAGTTAAAGGAATTTAAAAACACTGGAGAGATTACAGAATAGGGGAGACCGGGGTGTAGTGGCTAACTTTTTACTCTTTGTTATTTTACTTCGTCATTTTTACATTATTTAAATGTTTATCCCACAGGAAAGTTACTCTAGTATTTCAGCTTTCTTTTAAAAAAAAAACGTCCCGATATCTCTCCTCCTTTTTTTTCTAGAACGGTTTTTCTGGAGTAATGCAGAGCTATTCAATACGCCCCAGGCCGGGGCGTTATGGCTAATAAGTAAAATTATTATTTTTAAGTTCAAATTTTATAATATTTGAACTAAATATTGTTAATTAAGGTTTGTACATTAAATTTATTATATAAATATTGAAATTAAACATATTTAACTAAAACTTTAATTTTTTTGCGAAATAGCTTTAATCAAAGTAATAGTCTTTAATCAAAGTAAGAAACTGTATAATAAATTTATTTTAATGAATAAAATTACATTTATAATTAACACTTAAATTACAATTTTTTAAATACTTTTTGATCTCTGAAAAGTTTTCAAAGCAAAATTATTTTTTTTACAATAATCACAAATGAGAAATGCACTAGCCATCACGCCCCTGGCAATACTAGCCATTACGTCCCGGGAGTACTTTTCGAATATTTTGATATTTTTTATCAATACAGTAAGTGTTAATCAAAAATCTCCTATTGTCCCTTAAAAATAAATGTTTTGAGCTCAAAACGTGATATTGATTGATTTTTTAAAGTTATTTTTGAAAAAAATATAACAAATAATGAAAATGTTTAAAATTTACTTTGGTGTGTCAAAATTAGTTTTTCTACTATATTTTCTACAATTGTGAATGAATATCAATGAAACTTGCTACAAACTTGCAGTACACCAAGTACATTAACTTGAGTGGGGAGTGAAATTATTTCGACTTAGGACTTTTAAATAAATTACAATTATTTATTACGCCCCTTAGCTTTTACGTCCCGGTCTCCCCTACTACTGTGCGGTATACCCAAATACCAGACAGCCATTGGTGGAAATATTCCCACTCTTTTACTCGCGTTCACGCATCTCCTCATTTTCGGATATTTCCAGTCTACTTTGTCACAGTTTATAGTGTCAATCAGTAGTTGTCTACAACACGTGTTCTCAAGAAAATACGAATCTTTTATCGGCAAATTATTCTTTTAATATTTTATTCTGTCACCTATTATCGCAATTATTTCATTAAACACTGTCTATTTTTTAATTTTAAAAATTGCAATTACTTTTAATTTTAATTGAAGGGTTGCAAGTCAAAAGGGCTCAAGCGCCATTTTTCAATATTAAAATTTCATATATTTTTCAAAACGAGCAACTTTTTTAGTGTAAACTTTTTTTTATTATATTAGTCGATTCAATAGAAAAAAAAACAATTTTAACAGATTTTCTTTAAATTGTATATTTTTTTCACAATTAATGTTTTAAAAAATATGCGCATTCGATGTAACCTCAAAGTGGAATAATTTTTCTTGTTTTTGTCGATAATATGTAGGTTAAGCTGAAAAAATTGTGCTTCCTCTAGTGAAACATAATAATATCATAAAATTATTTTCTTAAATTTTTTTAAATGACCTCAGAGTAAAATTTATAAGCAAAAAAAATTTTTTTTTTGAATTTTTAAATAACGCAGGCATGCACATTTTCGCCTAATTCGTATAATGCGTATATTTTGTTAATGATTCTAATTAAAATTTAATGAACTGTAGTATATGGCACGGAATAAAGAAAACGAACAGAATAAAGCTGCATCCAAATCGGGAGCGTCGAAAGAAGTAATAAGAAGGAAAAATCCACCCAGAAATAAATAAAAAAAAATGTAAGCTTAATAACATCATACACATTCACCTTCTCACTTTTTATCACTTTTTGACATCTTGTTACCTATTACATTTAAAAATAAAGGTTTTATAGAATTTAAATGCCTCTAAAGTTTTAAACGTTCAAATAAACAAAAGTTTCTTTTCGTTTTGCTATTTTTCAAAATTATTGTTTTCTAACGAGAAATAGAAAATAAATTCAACATTTACCAGGTAAATAAATTATTTTTTAATATGCCTTTTAACATTTTTGTTAGATATGGCACTTTTTTTGTACATGTCAGATTTTCAATAATTTTTTTAATTTTAGATTATGTCCCGGCCGTAAAAACTGGACAACAACCAGGTACACAACAACAAACTTCTCAACAGCAACCGCAGCAACGAGTAGTTCAGCTGCAGAAAAGTGTTTAGCAACAACAAATTGCTCAGCAGCAACAACTTGTTACGCAACAATAACTCGCTCAGCAGCAACAACTCGCACAGCAGCAGCAACTCGCTCATCAGCAGCAACAACTCGCACAGCAGCAACAACTCGCTCATCATCAAAATCCACAAGAGCAAAATTCTCAGCAACAGCAACAAAATTCTCAACAGATTACACGAAAGGTAAATAATTCTCAACAGGTATTTAAAATCCTTTAAGGTATTTCTCTTGCACAGAAAATAGGTCAAAACTTTTTCTAAGCATTGACAGGGTTGCCACAAGAATCCATTTTCTCATTTCCCTGACTGTTTCCAGACATTAGAAAATTTTTATATTGCAGACATCGAATTTTAACAAAAATTTAAGGTTGTAAAGTTGAAAAAACATTTCCAAATTTATTTGATGAATATTGTACTTAATAAAATTATGTTTGATTTTGTCTTTAAATTTTAAGCATTTTTTTTTATATCATTGAATTTAAAAAATTTCTCTGACTTTTTTAATCAATTTTTAATGTTTTTACTATCCAGAGACATAGTTATATTAGTTTAGTTAAAAAATATATAAATAAATCATATAAAATTATGATCATAAGGTTAAAAAAATGTATTTCAATGAGATCTACAAATTTTTTTAAAATTTTTTTATAATTTTGCATATTTATGTGTTAAACACAAGAAACCATGAATTCATGGTATTTTTATGGTTTTTTCAAAAAGAATTAAGTTTTTAGGTCTTGTCGCTATTATTGTCGTAATGAGCGCATAAAAATACATGAAATGCGTAGAACCAAGAAAATCCGAAGTTTGTGTGAAGAAATATTTAAATTCCATAATTTAAAATTTTTTTAAAAGAATTCAAGAATTAAAGAATTTGTATACTTGTTTTGAGAAGGGCCTTGTGAGAGGATAGTTCAGTTTAATGTGAGAAGCCTCCTTTATCAAATAAATGAATTCATAGGTTTTTTAGGATTACACAAAAAAAGGATTAGTTTTTTTTTTACATTTATTTTACAAATCCAGTGCACTGGCTCTATTTAAGTGAATTTGCATACGCCTAGCGTCCACGCTTTCAGTTGAGAATCACCATAAAATAAAATAACGAAATATTCAATAGTTAATTAAATATGAGATAGTCCTTGTTGAGAAAACACTAGAGAAACACTTAGAGATAATTCACAAATTGAGAACAAAACCGAAAAAGAGTAAATTATATTGAGATAACAGAGAAAAATTAATGTGAGAAAAGTTCGACCGTCAAACCAGGTTGATAATCTACAGAGTACTGAAATTGTATAAAATATCGATGCGCGAAGCAGCATGATCGATGCCGGTCAAGACCGGAAGCTGCTGCCACCATGCGGTTAACGCCATTTAAAAATTGAGAATTATTAGAATTACAGTAATTATGATCACAACACTAAACAATACTTATGACAGGAATATGCTAAAAAACTTGTGTAAAAGAAAGTAGTTTTTGTAGAAGTTTTTCCAAAAGAATCAAAATATATAAACAATATTAACAATAAAATTTTTATCTATGATTTACAAAAAATTGGTAAATATTTTTTTGGTAATTTTTTGAACTGAATTTTCGAAACGTTATGAGCAAACAAATGTTATGAGCAATCAAAAAAATATTTTTTCTTTAAAATCGTAAATTTTGAAAAATACCTATCTCGTAAATGGCCGGATAAAAAAAATAAAGAAATATTATGGAGCTATTTTTGATCAAGTAGAAAGAAGTAAAAAATTTGACCCAATTTTTTGATTTGACGTAAAATGTCTTATAAACAAATAATTTTTGCAAAATTTAAATTTTTTCTTAAAAGTTAATATTTATTTTGTCAGAAAATGCAATTAATAGTATTATTACAATAATGTAAAATAATTGTTTTTCTGCATGTCTAAATTCACTTGGACAAATGTCCTTAATTAGAAATTAAAATTTAATAGATTAAAAAAAAATTTATAGAAAATTACATAATGTAATGTGAACACTTTCTCTAGATACTAAAAATATTTAAAAATTAATTTAGGATATAAAAATTTATCTTACTTACACGGAAAAAAAATTTATTTGATTCAAATAATTAATTACTTGACTATTATCAAATAAATATTTACTGGAACCAAATAATTTTTATTTCAGTCAATTAAGTAGTGTTTGATTTAAACAAAAAAATTATTGATTAAGTTACAGTTTATTTGATCTGAATAAAAATTATTTGGTTCAAGTAAATCGTTATTTGATAATAGTCAAGTAATTCATTATTTGAATCAAAAAAAAATTTTTTTAGTGTACTAATTAAAATATAATGAATGCTTAGATAAAGCTTTGACCCATTTTGTTTATAAGAGAAATACCTGAAAATTAACGCTACAGTAGGGTAAATTTGTCAAAAATTTTCAGCTACCGGCGCTAAACTCGCAACTTTCACTGCTGGAAACTGCAACACAATGTCCACAGCAGGTCCAAAACTCGCCACTACCACTGCAAGCAACTGGACAACAAGCTCTATTACAAGAACCGACTGTCCAAAAGCTTCAACAGGTTTCGACGCAGGCACCGCCTGTTCAAAATTTTCAAAGGCCAGTGCAAAACTTGCAAACGCCACTTCTGATAGCTGCCCAACCGATACAGCATTCGTAACAGCAGGTGCAAACTCTGCAATATGGATTGATGCCATTGCAATCTCCACAAAATATTCAGATGCAAAGTCCGATGCCGAGTCCGATGCAGCAACAGCAATACCATTCTCTGCCACATCAATTCGTCTCACAACAACAAAAATGGAAGGCCCTGGATCCTTTATCAAAGTTGGAAGAAAGAGTCATTTCTTTGGAGAAGGATGCTCAAATAATAATAAAAAAAATTTCAGAGAACTGCAGAGGGATCTGGAAAGAGAGAGACAGCAAGGAAGATCAAGGGAAATGGAGAGAGAGAACACGAGAAAGTTCAGAAATCGATTTTAGTTTTATTCGCGTTTCATCTATTTTATTTTATTTTTATTGTCTTAAGAATTTTAAAATTTTTTTCTATTCAAATTTTCTTTTTTTTGATTTGTTGTTTTATTTTCTCAATAAAAACACTCTAATGTATGTAAAACAATAAATTACCTCAATGAATCTCTTGCTCCTCGACTGATATCCTGCCTTCTTACATTTTTTGTATCGCTTGTCGCTATGGTTGCTGCTAGTTGCTTCAAATTTACATTGGTAAGTTCATTTTTTTAATGATTTTATCTTTACCCAATATTCATCAACAAGAAATATTCAATTCAAAATGTTAAAAATTTTTTTTTTAATTATTGATTTTTTGATGATTTTTAGTTCAGATTTTATTAATAATTGACTGTTAAAGGCTTTGTATGTAATTTAATTTTGAAAAAGCTTTATTTAAATTATAATTTTTAATTTGTCAAAAAAGTTTAATTAAAAGTTAAAATTGCAATAAATTAAAAACTTTTCAGGAATTCTGGGAAATGCGGAAATGATTATGGACATCTTTTTTTTAAAGATTCATCGGCATTGCAGAAATGCTTTGGACAATTTTTGAGCAAATTGAAGGGAAATTCGATTCATCAGTCGACATAAATTTAAGGAGTTGCAGCGGCGTGATTCATTTACTTTGTGTTCTCGCGCATGTAAATAATAAAAGACGTAGTTTTTAGATTCGTTGGTGGTGACGAGTAACGTAATGCTATCGCGATTAGCGATCGAGGTTTCATAATTTAGATAATCTCTCTAAATTAATATAAAAAAAATGTACACATACGCAGCTTGTACTTGAAATAAATACGTGATATAAACTTGTTTTGTTTTTATTATTAAACCCATCAATTTTCCTTCAATTAAACAAAAATACTCTTTCTTAAAAAGCAAATTTAAAATTTTTTTTTACTATTGACATTCTAAAGTTTTCTAGAAAATCTTCATTAAAAAATTGACATAAATTAAATTTTAAAATTTTAAAAATAACTTTCAATGTAAAAGCACTAAAACTTGTTTCTCTGTTCGGATGTAAAATATTGCAAGTAGAAGTTATTAAATATTTTTCAGATTTATTTTTATTAATTAATTTTTTGGGTTGTCACTAAATTTATATTTTGAAATTCCTTCATTTTCTCGGTTATTTAGGTTAAAAAAAAGTTTTCACTAATTTTAAAAATATTAAATTGAAAATTAAATAGAACAGGCGTAAACATTTTTATAAAATCCATGTTTTAATAATAATGGTTTTAATAATAAAAAAGTTGATTCACATTTGAAATTCTGGATTTTTTAAAGTTCCTGAAAATTCATGAAAAAGGGTTCAAATTTTTAATTTTCATTTCGATATAAATTATGATTTTATTTACAAGAAGAGAAAAATTTTAGTAAACCTGTAAACAATGCGTTTATACTAAGCAATTTTATTTTACCATTCACGTAACTAACACAGTTCATTATTTATTATTACTATTCTGTATACTTCATAACCTTGCTATTTATATTTGGAGAGTCCGAAACGTCATGAAATGTTTTTTTGTATTCAATTGTCACTTAGCTTATTGCAGTAATAATCACCGCACTCTTGTCTCTAACTATTAAATTATTTTTTATTTATTTTTTTCAATGCAAAACAGTCTTTTTGACAGTGCTTATTATTTTATCGAATTTATCCTACATTACCGACGTTGTGGTGCAGATGCCCAATACAACGCCATATAAACAATTGCGTCTTTACTAGAGGCGCTGCTCTTATCTTCCTCACTTTTGACAAATAAAAAAACAATTTTTTCAACAAAATAATGTAAAATGACCATAGTACAGCGTATTGAGATGTCCTTTCTTGTCCCTCAAAATATCTTTCCAAAATATTTTACAAGAAGACTATATACAGGTCTATCTGCGCTTGGGTTGTACTGTGGTGAGTGGGGATAGTAAGCGGGAATGCAGCAACCGTGGCCTCGTGCCAAGAACCTTGCGCCGTAGTAAATGTCATTACCTTGCGCACACTAATACATGTGTACGTCAAATGTACACACAAGATTACATGTGCTTACATGTGTTAGTATGTGCGCAGAGTTTACTACGCAAGGTTCTCAGCTCTAGACCACTGTAGCTGCGTTCCCACTTTCAACGCATACCCCCCACCTATCCTGTATATAGTCTTCTTGATATTTTATCAGTTAGGAGAAATCAGTCCCAACCTTTTTGGTTTAAGATAGTAGTTTTCTACACATACAACATCAATCAATTACCATCACAGATCTACTCCACGTATCTAATTATAAATAATAATAAAAAAAATTTTAAACAAATTATACAATACACACCATAAAACATTAGATAAACATATCCTTTTTAATTTCCTAAAAAAGTTTTTACAAAATTTGTTTTTGTTTAAGAGAAATCCGTCTATTAATAATTTAACAAATAATAATAATTAAAAAAAATTATCAACAAATTACAACGTACAGGCCGGGAAACTTAAGATAAATATGCCTTTTTTCATTTCCTAAAATTAGTTTTTCAAAAATTCTTTCTGGTTAGCAGAAATCTGTCTAAAAATATTGTCGATTTTTTTCTTAAAGTAACGTGACCACTCAATGATATGTCCTTAACTAGTTTATTATTGGGTTAATATTTCTAATAGTAACAAATATATTTTAATAAAATTTATTATAATTGTCAAAGAGCTGATAATCCAATTTATATATTACCATTAATATTATAATATATTAATGTTTTTATATGTTTTAATTATTTAAAAAAATTATTGCAAGACAGTTAGACGCGCGCGTTAGACAGCTAGTTACTATTAAAGTTTAAGAAATAAAAATTTCTCTTTTTTGGAAACTTCAGCTCAAGATATGTACTTATCACCTAAAAAGGTGATAAGTAGTATTTTTTAAAGAATTTGGTGTGTTATTAGAAAAAAATTCTTAAAAAGGCCTTTTTTCCTAGTCCTATCTGGTGTACCCCCTAATAGGAAAATATTCTAATGGATTTATAATGTTTTAGGTTTATTTAGATTATTAAAACAATTCTTTGTCTAAACCGGATTTTATTCTCTGTGGGGAGAAAAAATTGTAATCATCTTCAGTGACAAATGCGACATTATTAACAGTTTTAGATGGACGAATATTCGGATATGTTAAATCTAATGACTTATCTCCTTTTTCGAATGGAATCTGTTGACGGGAATTATCTTTTTTAAACCTAGAAAAAGAATCAGTGTTTTTCCTGTCACCTAATATTTGCTGAATCTTGTGTCCAAAAGTCTTGTCATAAACTTGAAAATCTAAGTTTGTCTCATCTTCTTCATTATATTGTGAAACTTGCTTAATCGGGATTTTAGATCCAGATTTCACATATCTTTTAATATTTTCGTCACTTTCTTGGCTATTTTTCTTCTTTTCGAATTTTAAAATATCCGCAACGCTTGATCGATCTTGTGCAATTTCTGGAAAGGTAAATTTACAAATTTATTTAATATTGTACTTCACGTATCTTTTATTGTGCCTAATTATTTATCAGGTCTCAAAAACTTTATTTTGTAAACAACATTTTTAGTAAAATGTTTAATTATATATTTAATTAAATAAAATTTCTGACGTACTGGTTTTGAGGGCTTGATTCTGGTACGGAGGATTAAATTTTCTTTCAAACTGCAAATCGTAATTTATGATATTTTGCTGTCCCTGATCAGCAAAAACATTAGGATCATCATTATCCTCTTGTTTTTTAAATTTTTTCGGTTCTTCCTCATCACTGCCATCATATTCAGAAGTTGATGAATTTACAGAAGAGTATTTTTTTAGAGAATAATCTTTATCATCTTCTGTACTCGATTCCACCGAACTTTGAGGCTCATTATGATTCACAAATTCATGTAACCTACCGATTTCACCATCGTATGGCTGAAAAATAAATTGACCCATTGGTAACATATTCTTAAATTCTGGTTCTTCTAAAGAATAACTTTCCGAAGAAACTTCTTCACTGTTTACTCGAGCTTTTAAATTTCCATCTTCGTCTGAATCTTCTTCTTCAAAGGACTGAAACTCTAAAAATAGTAATAATTTGACATTGTAATTTCTGAATTTGCATATATAAATATGATTTATATTCTAAATTAAGGCGAGGGCCATGTCTCTAATTGCATAAACAAAATAATTTTCAAATTTTTAATTTGAAATTAAAAAATCTACAGCATCAATGAAAGAATAAGTGACTAATTTTACAACATAGCAAATTTATATTAAAACAATGCAGTAAAATAAAAATTGATTATACAAAGATCTTTAAAAACATTCCATAATAATTATTTATAATGTCTATTACGCACATTTTCTTGATTAATCAATAAATTGCCAGTGAGACAAATACGTTAAAAAATAATACTTTAAAAAATAAAGTAGATGATAAGCGTGTTATTTTCAATGGTGTGTCAGACATTGTAAGTATTAATAATTATTAATACTTAGAATGTCTGACATACCATTAAGAAATATGAGGTAATATTAGGTAACTTTTAATTATAATTAAAAGTTACCTAATTACAGTAGCTTTGATTTAAATATTAATATGACCCGATATATTTGAAGACCTCCACGGAATAACGATATATGGCACATTTTAACATTAATGTAATTATAATGAAAATATGTGCATGTACTATTGCAAAATATGCCCAAACGAATAAAATAGTAAAATTCTATATATAGACTATACAATTTATTGATTTTTTATTATATACTTTGCTGGAATATTTTTTTTTTTTTTATTTATTAATAGTCGTTTACAAAGTAGTGCACCTTATACGACAGAGTC
>JUFY01023489.1:0-15831 GCA_001855655.1 Leptopilina clavipes | reverse complement strand
AAATATATTATATTATTTTTATATACTAATTTATTTTTCATTATTAAAACCAAAGTTTTAATGTTAATTATTATCAATAATTGCAATAAACACTTTTTTTCAAATTATTTAAATGATCTTCATATTTATGAATTATGAAGATTCAAATTATGAATTTTATTATCGAATTCGTTTTATTATTATGAATTCATATTATGAAATCTTCTATTTTTTTAAAATTGTTATTACTAATTAAAAAAATTAGAATTAGAAATAAACCAATTTCATTCAATTCAGAAAAAAATACTTACCAATAATGTGTTCAATACTGTTCCAAAGATTCGATATGGAAAACATATTTAAAAAAAGAAAATTAATAAAAACAAAAAATAAATATATATATATATAACTTCAGACTATTTCGTGAGGAAGAAAACGTCGAGTGACTCGCACATATTGCAATCAAAGACAAAGACAAAGAACGAGTTTTTTTTAGAAATAAAAACCCGTTAAACGTCAGTCAACAGCGTAATTTAACAATTTCGATTTCCTCCTATATATATTTCTCACATCAAAACTGATATATATGTATATTCAATTTATATACTCCCGTTTTTTCATATGAATAACAACGGATGTTGTTTTTTAATTATTGACTTCATTGTAAAGTCATCGCGAACAATTTTAAAAATGTTAATTTTATCGTGATCCGCATTTTTGCCATTTTCAATGTCAAAGAAATTCTTTTATTTCTTATATCACATGTATTATTATGATGTGACAATTTTGTGTGTTGCGTGTTGTAACAGCGATTCCAGTTGTCGCCATTTTTAGACTAACTTTTCAGGTTATGTGTGTATCGAATTATCGATAATATTCGAGAAATCGAAACTAGAAACAATTTTTTAAAATATTTTTTTAATTATTATTATTAATTATTAATTATTAATTATTAAAATATTATTCAAATAAAGAAGATTGTCTACTGAAATTTGTATAATTTTTGTAAAATAAAACATACCGTAATATCTTTTTTGAAATATATTTTTTTCAAACGATCAAATGGTAGTGAATTAACAAAGAACTTATCATTTAGCAAATAAATATTTATGAATAGAGTTTACAAATTTTATTATAAAAAAATTCCAAGTTTACAAATTTTTCGAATTTGGCGCGACATAAGGATATTCAAAATGGCGCTCGTCTTTTGTCAAAAAGGTTAGGCGTGTACATTTGCAGCTAACTTCAAGTGACTTCAAAGTGTGGCATTTCCCTGGGCGATTTTTGCTGGTTGGTGTGTGGTGACCCTGGAAATTCATTTCATTTTAACGAGTCTTTATTTCGTGTTTCATATTGTTTTTCCTATGGAATTTTTCGTCCGCGTATTCCATTATAATCACAATAGTCTATAGTATCGTTACTACAATAAAACGTTCTCGTGAAAACGTGAAAAATCCTTGGGCGTGTGCAACATTATAATATACGTACACAAACACGCCTAACCGATATATCCTTTTCATTCTCTTGTCGTCGTCGTGTATATGGCTTTGGAAAGTTTCGATTTCACAAGCATATGACGTGCATCGCGAGTCATTATACTGAAAAGGAGCGAAATTTGCCCGTCGTTTACCAGGCAAATGAAGGTAAGCCAATTAAAATCAATACATTTATTATTTCTCTTTTTTTCCAACGCCTTTTCCAAAGTTGTGTATATATGAAATCGATTAAAACTCTCGCGCATTTCGGTCCTTTTCAAAAGCCACGTAATGGTTGCAACATGCGCGCAGCTTTCTTCAATTCAACATTTATTATATTTGCAAAATCAAAAAAATGAACAAATTTTCAAAATATTGTCTAGTTTTTATTTGTCCTTCTTTTTGTTCCTTGTGAAAATCCATCATTTGCCATAGAGAGAGAGAGAGAGGACTGAGAAAATGGATCTCGATTGTACAGTCGTTCGGTTTGCCATTCGTCAGGAGTAATTTTCTATATTTTGACCTTTTTTATTTTCTTTTATTTTATTGTGTCAATTGATAATTTTTCATCAATTGTTTTACATTATTATTGATATTTATATTTCCAATTTGTGTTGATATTTCATTTATTGAAAACTCAAATTAAATGCCGAAATATCGAGAGGAATTTTATAACAATTTCGGGATTGACCTTTTATCGGAACACGTGCACTTATTTTTGACAGTGGTGGGGGTACCGGTTTGTTTGACATTAATTTCCCGCCTTTTTTCATGTCTACTCTCCATTTATAAACACAAATCTTACTGTCAATGCACAATGAATTCGTTTGCTTTGTCTTGCAAGAAAAAAAAAAAAAAAAAATTTCAATACGAATTCTTAGAAATTGATATTATTTTCTCGAATTTTGAATTTTTATTCAGTTTTTCAAAAATTAACCCAATATTTGACACACTAACTTTACTTCTAAAGCGTGTCAAAAAAGAAGTAACAAGCAAAAAACAAAAAAATTGTTTTTTTGTTACTATTTTATAAAAACGAATAAATTGTTAATTTTATTTATCTATCAAAATTAATACATTCCAAAAAGTAACGTAATCGTGTTAATTCTGTAGTAACTTATTACTTTTGAAAAAAGTAACTTAATGATACTTTCAATATAGTAATTATCTGTAACTTTTCAAAATAAAGTAACATACTGTGGCGTTAATTTTTATAGTTGAAAACTTTTTTGTTTGTAACTTATTACTTTTTAAAGTAACTTATATTTCTAAAAAGTAACATACTGGCATTACTTTTTATAATGAGAAACCTTTTTTTAGTAACATTATCTTTAAAATTAACTTTTAACTTTACTAAAAAGTAACACAATTAACAAAAAGTAACATAACCTGTAAAACAAGTAACATTTAAAAAAATATGTCACTTCTTACTTTTATAAAAAAAAATAGTGTTCTGGTATTTCTTTTTTGTGGTAAGTAACATTTTATAGTGTCTTGTTACTTTTTTTGAAAAATAACGTACTGGCGTTACTTTTTATATTAATTTTAAAAATAGTGCTAGTGTTACTTTTGTAGTAACTTTCTACTTTTCAAAAAAGTAACGATCTCGTGTTACTTTCTATAGTAACTTGCTAATTTTTATGATGATTTTTCAAAAAAGAAAAAAATAGTGTACTGATGTTACTTTGACAGTAACTTGTTATTTAGTAATAACAAGATGTTTCTTTTATTTAAATAACGTTCTTTTGTAACTATTTATACAGTAACTTGTAAATCTTAAAATCTAACGTACTGGTGTTTTTATAGTAACATTTAACATTATCATGTTACTTTTATCATATAAAAAACCGTTGTACTTTGTTAGTTTTTAAGAAGTCACTTTCTGGTATCACTTTTAATAGTACAATTTCAAAAAAGTAACGCATTGCTGTTACTCGTATAGTAACTTGTTACTTTTCAAAAAATAACATACTAATGTTGCTTTTATTGTAACTTGTCACTTATCAAAAACGAACATGCTAATGCTACTTAAATTGTAACTTGTTACTTTTCAAAAAGGAATATAATAATTTTACTTTTAATGTAACTTGTTACTATTCAACAAGTAACATTAATGTTACTTGTATTGCAAATTGTTACTTCTCCAAAAGGAATATACTAACTTTACTTTTATTGTAACTTATTACTCACCAAAAAGTAACATAATAATGTTACTTGCATTGTTTCTTGTTACTATTCAAAAGGTAACATTAATGTTACTTGCATTGTAACTTGTTACTTATCAAAAAGTAACATTAATATTACTTGTATTGCAACTTGTTAATTTAAAAAAAGGAACATTTTAATGTTACTTTTATAGTACCTTGTTACTTTTCAAAAAGTAACATAATGATGTTACTTTTGTAACAAATTGTTACTTTTCAGAAAATAGATACCGGTGTTAATTTTCACAAAGTAACATACTATTATTAATTTTGTAGTAATTTGTTACTTTTTCCAAAATAACATACTTATATTAATTTTGTAGTAATTTGTTACTTTTCAGAAAGTTACATATTAATATTAATTTTATGTAGAAAGTAACACACTGACATTAATTTTTAAAAAAAGTAACATTCTGGTGTTACTTTATAAAAAGTAACATATTAATGTTACTTTATTGTAACTTGATACTTTTCAAGAAGTAACATAGTAATGTTACTTTTATATTACATTGTAACTTTTCAAAAAGTAACATACTAATGTTACTTTTATAATACAGTGTTGCTTTTTTAAAAAGTCACTTATACTTAATTTGTAGTAACTTTTTTCTTTTCTCAAATTAATATACTAATGTTACTTTTTATGAAGTAACATACTAATGTTACTCTTCAAAAAGTAACATATTAACATGTTAATTTTCACAAAAAATAACATAAAGTTACTTTTTATTTTAAAAAAAAACTTGCATCTTTTCAAAAAAAGTAACATATTGATGTTACTTTTTATATAGTATCGCGTTACTGTGCAATTTAAAAAAAAATAGTAACATTCTTTAGTTGCTTTCTTAAGGCTTATACGGGTGAAATTGTCTTTTTTTTATGTATAAACGTTTTGTACGTAATATTCTCGTTGATGAGAGGAAATAAAATTTTGTAAGTCGATTGAATTTTGGGTGGCAGATAATGACAGACGATGAAGCCACCCTGGACTCAATGGACACGGAGGAAGATATTTTCCACCCTCGCGGGCGCAGCAACATTGGCCCAAATGCCCGAAGAACAAAAAGTCTTCGCACACTGCGATCACACGCCTCAACAAGTCCGCATATTGCCGCAAGACATAATCTCAGCGTTCGGCGTAGTACACGCAACAGAATGCAGACATACGATAATCTCAACACTAGTTGGATTCTAGGTACTGAAATCTAGAAGCAACAAAAAATTCTCGAGATTCTAATTTTAAAAGAAAAGAAAAGAAAGAAAGAAAGAAAATTAACCAACTTTTTCCAAAAAAAAATTATTTTTAGGATCTCTTTTTTTCCTCTTTTCTATATATTTCAAATATGAGAATAAAAATTAAAAAAAAAACCGGTATGGTTTTTCTTTTTTTTTCTCTAACTTTCAATTTCTATATATCTCTTTGATTTATTCAGGAACACAAACATTGAAGGGATATCCAATGTTCCCACAAAATGGCTCGTCATCGGAGAAAGAAATGGTGGACGATGTCCCGGAACGTAAACGTGATCTCAGGGATCGAATGCCGCTTAGATCGAGGGAGAATCATCAATCGAAGGTTACGCCTCGTCATATTCGTGATCGAGCGGAACACGACAGACCAATTCGTGAATTACGCGAAAGACCGGAGCGCGAGCACGTTGATAGAGCGAATCACGATCATAAAACAAGATCTGAAAGGGAGAAAAATATTCGTGACATAAAGGAGCGTAACGAGAGGGAAATTAAGGTGAAATCTGAAGTTCACGATAAATCAGATGTGAGAACAACGAATGAGGAGAAAGACACCAGGTATTTATTTCTACTTGATTTTGTGACATATTTTAGAATTCGAGTTTTTAATTTTGTTTTTCTTTTCCTTTTTTTTTCAAGAACACGCAAGTCTGACAGTCCAGGGAGATTGAGAGAAGGGCCAATTACGAGACATTCGGGAAGTTCCCTTAAGGATAAAGCCAAGGCAGAAGAGAACGAAGCCGATGAGGAGAGTTCGCACGAAAGTGAAAAAGCCGAGAATAATTCTGATAATGGGCCGGTAAAAATTCTTTGGAATCAATTTTTTCTCTTGTGGCATTTTATATTTTTTTTTAAATTAAAAAAATTTTTTAATTTGTTTTACGTGGTTTGAAAATTAAACCATTTCCAAGAGTAAAATTTTGTTGGTTTTTTTCAGGGTTACACGGATATGTACACCAGGGTCAAAAGAACAAGACGCACATCGCAGCGGCAATTGTCGAGAAGTAAGAAATTGGCAGGTAAATATTTAAACAATTGAAAAATAGTTCCATTGGAATAATTATAAGCAACAAATTGTATTTTAGAATCTACCTTTGGTTTTAAGGATCATTCCTTTTAATCTTGATTTAAAAAGAAGGTTCAATACTAAACGGGGAAAAAAATATAAAGTATTTCAGTATTTGCAAAGTAAAGCCGGAAATGTCTAGAAATTCTGTGCATTTCTGTCAATTTTTACTATATTTCCAAAGGTGAATTTGACTAATTTTACTCAAATTTACTCCGGAAATAGTCAAAATTGACAGAAATGTGCAGAAATTTACTATTTACAAACTAGAATCGGAACTTTCTGGAAACTGCGCATTTCTGTCAATTTTTACTATATTTCCAAAGGTGAATTTGACTAATTTTAATAAAATTTACTCCGGAAATAGTCAAAATTGACAGAAATGCGCAGAAATTTAATATTTACAAACTAGAATCGGAACTTTCTGGAAACTGCGCATTTCTGTCAATTTTTACTATTTTCAGAGTAAATTTTAGTAAAATTAATTGAAATTTACTATTAACAAACTAAAATCGGAACTTTCTGGAAACTCTGCTCATTTCTGTCAATTTTTACTATTTTCAGAGTAAATTTTAGTAAAATTAGTAAAATTCACCTTTTGGAAATATAGTAAAAATTGACAAGAAATTCCAGACGTTTCTTTGAAACATTCTCTATACAATATTGGTAATTTTTTTTATTAAATTGTTCCCCTTTTCACTGAAAGAGAAATTGAAAAAATTTTCGCTTCCCTAAGGATCCTTAGTGAGAAACTTTGAAATTTCTTTGCAATTATTTTGTTAATAATAATAATAATTTGGTTATTTTTCTTAAAAGTCGAGGACAGTGACATGAGCGAGTCGACGGACACACCGGGTCCACGGAAATACAGCTTACGTCAGAAGAAGCCGACAGTCGATAGATTCCAGGCGAACGTTGAGCCTGTTCGCCGATCGATTCGCGCCTTAAGAAGCGTTCTCAGTAATTCGATACGGCGACGCAAACATCGAAGCAAGAGTTCAAGTTCGAGCGATACGAGCGATTCCGAGCCCCAGAGATACGATAAGAAGAAGAGCAAAAAAGCGAGGTAATTTTAATTATCGATTCTTTGCGAATGAAGAAATATGTCCTTGAAAATTACAATTCACAATTGCTCCGAATTCGAAAGTCAATGAATGAGTATTGAAAAAAAGTACTTAATGATATTTTTTTCTATTCAGACAATCAACGATACCACAGGGTGGACCAACGGATCGTAAAGCCGACATCAGTCCAATAACATTGGACACGGATATTAGTTTCTCGGATGTTGGTGGATTGGAATCGCACATTCATTGTCTTAAGGAAATGGTTGTGTTTCCAATGATGTATCCGGATGTTTTTGAACGCTTTCATATAACGCCACCCAAGGGTGTATTGTTCCATGGACCGCCAGGCACTGGAAAAACACTAATTGCCCGAGCATTGGCAAACGAATGCAGTCAGGCAAACAGAAAGGTGGCATTTTTTATGCGCAAGGGCGCCGATTGCCTGTCAAAATGGGTTGGCGAGTCGGAGCGTCAACTTCGTTTATTATTCGAGCAAGCGCAACAAATGAAACCGTCAATTATTTTCTTTGACGAAATCGACGGCCTTGCACCTGTTCGTAGTACAAAGCAAGATCAAATTCACGCCAGTATTGTATCAACTTTGCTCGCACTTATGGACGGTCTCAGCGATCGGGGAGAGGTGAGAATATTTTAATTGTATATTTTTATTGGTTAATAAAAGAAAATTTCAGTTTGAGATTATGTACTGGTATTGAACCACCTTAAGGCCATGTTAAAGTCGTTGCGATTTTTCCATTGCAGCTCAATTAGAAAAATCGCAACGACTTTTACATGTCCTTAAAGAAAAAAGTTACTGTAATTCCTGTAAGATACGATTTTTGAATTTTACGTCGTGACTGATTATTTTACTATTTTGTTTTTTTTTTCAGGTGATAGTTATAGGAGCTACTAATAGGATAGATGCAATTGATCCCGCGTTAAGACGTCCTGGACGTTTCGATCGCGAGCTCTTCTTCCCGCATCCGGCAATGAAAGAGAGACTCGAAATTTTAAGGATACACGTGAAAAAATGGCAGAATCAACCGGCTGATCATCTTCTGGAGGCGCTGGCGGAAAAATCGACTGGCTATTGCGGCTCGGATTTACGTGCCCTTTGCACTGAAGCGGTGATACAGGGTTTGAAGAGGACATATCCTCAGATTTATTTATCGAGCAATCGTCTTCTTCTCGATCCAGAGCGCGTTGAGGTAATTTCAATTTTTAATTAGTCTTCTTTCAGATCTTGGATTGTTGTTATTATTATTATTATTATTATTATTATTATTATTATTATTATTATTATTATTATTTTATCTCGCCTTTAATTTAATTCAATTTCTAAAACGAATTTTTTTTTTTACTTGCGCAGGTGAAGAAGAAAGATTTCTTAAAGGCGAGTTCACTTCTTGTGCCGTCGTCTCACAGAGTGACGCCATGTGCCGGAAGGAAACTGCAAGCATTCATGGAACCTCTGCTTGGACCAACGCTCTCTCAATTAGTTGACACTGTAAAGGGAATTTTTCCACAAGGCATTAATCCAGCATTGGCAAAGTAATTTTTTTGTTCTCTCTATTTTTTTTCCTTCTAAAATTGACAAAAAGTAATTTTAAATTCCACTTCTTTTTGTCCGATAGAGTGAAGGTAGCAAAGGGAGTTCACAGGCCACGTCTCTTGATATCCGGTGGGCCAATGGCGCAAAGTCAAGGCCCACAACTCGCTCAGGCTCTGATCTATCGAATGGAACACGTGCCAGTGCAAACTCTTGATGTGAGCGCACTTTTTGCTGAAAGTGCCCGATCGCCGGAGGAGGCGTGCGTTCAAGTATTCAATGAGGCCTCACGAAATGTACCGTCCATTATTTACATAAGATCAATCGATCAATGGTGGCCCCTCGTACCGGAAACAGTGAAAGCCGTTTTTCTCTGTCGTATCGCATCATTGGATCCACCATTGCCAATTCTCATTCTCGCCACCAGTGACACATCATACAACGAATTGCCCGATCAACTGAAAAATTTATTCAGCGAACTAAGGGACGAAGTGCATTCAATGAATTCGCCCACCGAGGAGCAGAGAATTGCCTTTTTCCGTCATGTATTCCTCGTGCAGAGTTTAAAACCACCGCACGTGAAACTCGACAAGCCGCACGTCCTCGAGGAATTGCCAATTGCCCCCGAGCCAATGCCAAAGAAACTCTCCGAGGAGGAGAAACAACTACTTCACGATAAGGAGGAAATTTCATTACGGGAATTGAGGATATTTTTGCGGGAAATTTGTGCCAAACTTGCGAGAAATAGACAGTGAGAATTACCCAAAGAAAAATTGTTTCTTTAATTTTTAGTCAAAAAAAAAAAAAAAACAAGGGACGCATGAATAAGTTCTAAAATGAATTTGTTAGAATTATTATTTGATAGAATTTTACACAGCAGAATCTTAATATTACAGAAAGTCAATTTGATCGAATTGTAATTTAGCAAAAAATCAATTTGATCGAAAATCAATTTAACAGAAATATTTAGGCGCTAATTTTTAAAAAAATCGAAAATTATCAAAAAAAAAAAATTGTGATTGGTCAATTTTTAAATTAGCGCCGAAATATTTCTGTCAAAATTGATTTTTTATGAAATTAAATTCCTGGAAAATTAATATTCGAACAAAATGATTTTCCGATAAATGACAATTTGATCAAATTGACTTTCTGCAATATTTCCTATTAAATTACCGTTCTGCTAAATTGAAATTCTACGAAAAAATGTTTCAGACAAATTAATATTCGATCAAATTATTATTTTTGGAAAATTGAAATTCGATCAAATTAAATTTCTGATAAATTAAAATTCGATCAAATTAAATTTCTGGTAAATTAAAATTCGATCAAATTAAATTTCTGTCAAATTAAAATTCGATCAAATTAAAATTCGATCAAATTAAAATTCGATCAAATTAAATTTCTGTCAAATTAAAATTCGATCAAATTAAAATTCGATCAAATTAAATTTCTGGTAAATTAAAATTCGATCAAATTAAATTTCTGAAAAATTAAAATTCGATCAAATTAAATTTCTGACAAATTACAATTCGATGAAATTGACTTTCTGCAATATTAAGATTCTGCTGATTAAAATTCTATCAAATAATAATTCTAACAAATCCACTTTAGAGATTATTCATGAGTCCCAAAAAAAAGAGAAAGAAATCTTTTTCTAATTGGTTTCTTTTTTATTTTTAGATTTTTTATGTTTACGAAACCGGTCGACACGGACGAAGTACCGGATTATAATACAATTATTGAGGAGCCCATGGATTTGGAAACGATGATGACAAAAATTGATTTGCACTCGTATCTTTGTGCTCGTGATTTTCTGGATGATATTGATTTAATCTGTCGAAATGCTCTTGAATACAATCCCGACAGGTAAGTTTTTGATATTTTTTTGCCTCTTTTCCTTCTTCCTTTTCATCATCATCATCTTCTTCTTCTACTTCTTCTATTTCTTCTTTCTGAAATCCCATTTTTTGAAGCACTTTTTTCAATTATTGTATATAGTAATATTAAAATATTATTATTATTCTTATTATTATTATTATTAAATATTCCAGATAGTTTATAATAAAAATATTATCAATAGGTGGTAATTTTTTCAGGGATCACAATACCTTTTTTTCTTTGAAATAGTTACAGACTTTTTTTTAAGAAAATGAAACTTTTTGCGTCTTATTTTGATAAAATACGATTTTTTTCAACTTTTTTTTCAAAAAAATGCAACTTTTTGCATTTGAATCGAATCGAATAAAATTAGATTAAATTGAAATTTGGATAGAATTGAAATTTCGATTGAATTGAACTCTGGATAAATTATATTTGGAATAGATTAAAATTTAGATAAATTGAATTTTGGATTAATCAAAGTGAAAATTAAATAGAATTAGAATCAATTTAAATTTCCCTCGATTACAATTTTAATCACTTGAAGTAATTTAAATGAAGATTCATTGAAATTTGAACTATGTAAATTTTAAATCGATGGAAAATTTTTATAAATTGAAGCTTGGATATTAAATCATTCAGAAAAAAAAACATAAAAGGTTAAAATCTATAATGTGATCCATAAATTAATTTAACATCAGAAATGTTGAAAAAAATATCTTCTTAAACTAATCAATTTTGTTTAACATTCCTGAGGTTTTTATGTTCTTTAGATTGTAAATTCAACTATTTTTGAAATATATTACATCTAAAAATTAATCGAATCATGAAAAAAGGTGAAAAAGATAACAAATGATCAAAATAGGTGAAATGGGCGATTAAATTTTAAATAGGGGAAAATAGATTAATAGGTGACAAACTGTGATCCCTGTTATTTTCTTTTTTTTATCCCTTCCACGAATAGGGTCTAAAAATTTTGAACTTCTAGTTGAATTTTATAATTTCTTTCCCATTTTATTTATTTGGTAAAAATTTTTGTTTTCAATCAATCTTATTGTTCAATTTGATGATGGCTGATTTGAAAGAGAGAGTGGAAAAGAGCGGGAAGGAGAATTTATAAGTTGGCGTATGCGGATGATGTGGTTTTGATATAATTAAGGAAGAGAATCGAAGAAAAATTGAGGAAAAAGATGGAAATTGATTTGAGTGTGAATGTAGAGAAAACGAAAGTGTTATAATAAGATTTAGGAAGAAATGGAGAAACTTATAAGAAAGGAAGTGAGTAAGTTTTGTTATCTGGGTTATTGGTTTAAATACAATGAAACGCAAGAATTAGGGAGAAATCGGACAGACAGTCAAATCAAAAGTTAGCCCTACTTCTTATTTTCGTATTTTTAAATCAAAAAGCGTTTCTAGAAAAGTGTAAACAACATTTTTGTCATTTAGAACCATTAAAAGTAATAATTGAAAAAGAAAAATGTTATTTTCTGAGATTCGGAAGCGATTTCAGTAACATAACCTAAAAATTCAATTGTTTCTTAATGTCGAAAAATTTTTAATCTTTATTCAATGACAAATAATTGTTCAAAGAGGTAAAAAAATGATTGTTCACATTTTCACTGAAACATTTTTAAATTATTAAAAAATATTTTATTATAATTGTTGATTAAATAAATATTATAAAAATATGAAGTTGAATTAACTGTTGATTTAACTGTCCATCAGATTATTCCTTAAATGAAAAAAAATTTTTTAATTTTCTGAGATTCGGAAGCGTTTTCAGTAACATAACATAAAAATTCAATCGTTTCTTAATGTTTAAATAAATTTCCACCTATTTTTAATATATATTTAATCGCAAGTCAAAACAAAAAAGATCGTATTTGATATAGAAAATCAAACTTTTTAACAATTTTTTCAATAATAATACTTTTGGGGGGAACATTTTTAATTAATTCCCTCAAAAATTTTCTTTAAGTTCGTTTCAAAATCATATTTTTTTAGAATTGAAAAAAGTGTCTTCCTAAAGATTTTATTTTTTGCAATCATCTGGCACTTTTAATTTCTTTAATTTTTTCAACGGATTATTATTGAAAATGCAGAAACAATATTGTAAATTTTAATGAAAATATTAATCTCTTTCCTTGGGAATTTATTTCGAACGTGTTTTCTTCTCTTGAAATCACTTAGACTGTTATTTTGCACGAGGAGGCGAATGAATATTTCCCCTGAGCGCAATTCTACTTTACCGATCGAACACAGATGGGAAATTCACACATACAAAAGAGGGGGGAAATATTCACGCGCCTCTGCACGTATACCCCTCAATTAATTATTAGAAAATTAAAGAAGAAATAACGGATTTTTACTATACTGTTCTTAAGGATTTGATGATTATAATATTTGAATTAAAAAAAAAAAAAGAATTCCGTGTGAAAAATAATTGCAGCACATCTAACGGTCGTTACCCTCATACTGACATTTATTCATTGTTGTGTGTTTTTTCATGTCAGCTTGCGCGATAGGCCCTCTCTCGGAATATTAAAGAGGTAGTTGAGTCTTTCCTGTTTTTTATCCATTGCTGTTGTTTGCATCGTAGAATTCAGTGGCTTTCAATCCTTTCAATCATTTCCTAAAGGAGGTTTTAACCCATTGACATAACCTCAAACTAAAAATTTGTTATTACTAAATTTACTTCAAAAATAATTAAAATTTATTGTTTTTAATTTTACTACGTCCAAAATAAGTTTTACTAAATTTAATTCGAAAATAATATATTTTTTTAAATTTTACTACGTCTGCAATGAATTTTACTAATTATACTAAATTAACTAAATTTACTTCAAAGATAATTTAAATTTATTATTGTCATAATTATTTTTTTTAATTTTACTAGGTCTGAAGTAAATTTGACTAATTTTACTAAATTTTACTAAATTTACTTTCAAAAATAATTAAAATGGATTTTTTTAAAAATTTTACTACGTTCGAAGTTAATTTTATTAAGTTTACTACGAAAATAATTAAAATATTGCTTTATAATTTTTTTTTAGTTTTACTAGGTCCGAAATGAATTTTACTGTTTTTACTAAAACTTCGAAAATAGTTAATTAAAATTTAGTAAAATTCATTTTAATTATATTTTTATTTGATAATAAGACAATATTTTAGTTTGAGGTTATGTACTACCATTGAAACTCTATAAAAATAATTGATTCTTTCTCGAAAATGAAATTTTTGAGAAGAAAAAAGAAGAATTTTGAGAAGAAAAAAAAATTATATATAAAAATTGAATGCCACTTGTCATTTAGTCTCACACGCTTTTCAATGTTATCCTAATATTGATTTCTCTTTTTCTGAATAACTATTAAAATAAAAAAAATTTTTTTCTCTCTCTCTCTTCCCTCCTCTCTCTCTCTCTCTTTCTTTAACAGAGATCCAGCGGATAAGTTAATTAGACATCGAGCTTGTTCACTTCGTGACAATGCGTACGCTCTAATAAAAGCCGAATTGGATTCCGATTTTGAGGACAAATGTCGAGAGATATCGAAGAATAGAAAAGTTGTCAAAGTGATAGGCGTGATAAAGGAGGGAAAGAATTCAAAAATTGAAGCGACACCTGCCAATGAGAAGAGTGAGAAGAAAGATGCGACTGCATCGAGCGGTTCATTGGTCGTTAATGGAAAAAAATTCTCCAGCTCCAGAAAGAGACGAATACCCGCCTGGGCGCGTGGCTACGTGAAGAAGGCCCACAAGAAGAAGAAAATTTCCTTCGAGGACAGTACATGCGAAACAAATACACCGAAGACAACTAATGGCGACACAACCGGTGAGTTATTCAAAAATAACAGTTAAAAATTTCACAATTTTATGAAAATATAAATTATTTCTATTTTAACATTTAATATTTTGGACTTAAAAATTTTTTTTATGAAATTTTGAATTTTTACACTAAGAAAAAAATGTATTTTTTGTTTATTATTTTCCATCTTAAAAATTTGTGTTTTTTTATATTAAAAAAATTTTTTAATTTTCCTTTTTTTTCCCCCTCTTCAAGGAATCGATCTCGAGAAGTTCCAGGAATTCGAGTCAGAAGCGCAAAATGTACTTAATGGCCATGTGAATATTTACGAGAATTCGGAATCTGAGGTGGAATCGCAAACGGAAAATTTAAAGGATACACCGAAGAGCATTAACGAAGTGAATAATAGTAATAATAAATCGGAGAATATGGAAATTGCTGTTGATGAGGAGAAGACGAATGATAAAATTGAGGAGAATGGGAGTTCAAATTCATCGTCGAGACGAGAGAGTATTGATGATTTGTCATTTGCGATTGAGAGCGATTCTAGTCTGACGAATGTGGAAACAAATGAGAAAATTTTAGTGGACAAAATTGAACTTGAAAATGCATTAGAGCACACGGTTCAAGTTACTAAAGATTTACCGATTGAAGTCTTGTGCGATATTTATGTGCAACTCAGCAGATGCGTAGGAAGGTACGCTCGTGTCTACGACAGGAAATCACTGCCAAAGGTATAATTAAAAGAGAGAAGGAAAATTTTTGACTTTAAGTTTCTTTTGTCAAATTGGAAAAATCCAACAAAAATTGGAAAAAAATCGAAAAATCAAGAAAAAGTTGATTTAAAGTTCATTTTTGGAAATTTTTGGAAAATTACTTTTATTTTCTCAAATATATTTGAAAAATAAATTTTTAAAAATGAAACTTTAATAAATGCTTTTAATTTGAAAATAAAATTTATAATGAAAATTTAATAAATGTTTTTAATTTGAAGGTAAAATTAAAAATAAAATTTTATTTTAATTCTTTCATTTTAAAAATAAAATTTTATTTAAATTCTTTTAATTTAAAAATAAAATTTATAATTTAAAAATTTAATTTAATTAATTAATTTAAAATCATTAATTCAGGTCTCGGATTGTACAACTTTTTTCCAAGTTTTTTCAACAAATGCAACTTTTTTGCGACTTATTTCCGATAAAATTGCGACTTTTTTGCCTGTTTCTAATACATCTTAAGAAAATAGGATTTTTTTTAGTATAAAATGCTACTTGTTTTGATTTTTATAATGTGAATTACGACTAATTAATTTTTTTTACATTCTAGAAGTATATTAATATTAAAATTTTTTTAATCATTTTCCATAATGTATTTTGAGTTTGAAATAATTTTTGAAATTTTTGAAAACATTCAACCTTAACTTTACTAATTACAAAGTAAAATCTAAATTGATTGGAATTTTTTCTATTTCTGGACTTAATTTTACTAATTTTTCCAAAATTTACTTCAAAAATAATTAAAATTTATTATTATTAATAATTTATTGTTTTGTAAATTTTCATG
>JUFY01023488.1:0-10081 GCA_001855655.1 Leptopilina clavipes | reverse complement strand
AAAAAAAAAAAAAAAACAAATATATCGTGGGAAGAAAATTTTATCCCCTATTTTCAATTCAGAACAAAATTTTTAAAAATTCCAAAAAGGCAGAGAATCCCCACCCAAAAAAAAAATTTACCCCAAAAAAATCTAAATACAATCACTCAAAAAATTATCTATTCAAAAAAATTCTCTTTACTGTAACGTACCATAAAGAAAGTTATAATCCTGATGTATGACGTCACTGATCACTCAATAACAACAACAACAACCAAAAAAAAAAACAAAATCACTTCAGTCCAGGAGAAAAAGAGTTTTTTTTTTTTTCAACACCTTTTTTTTCTCCTTTTCTCCCACGAGAGAAAAATTCTCTATCGGAGGCACTGAAAAAGCACCATTTTTTTCTTTTATTTTTTTATTTCCTTTTTATTTTCCCCTCACGAAGGAACACAAATTTCTCTGAAAATGGCACAAAACTTTTTTTTATTTTTTTTATCGAAAAAAAAAATTGGAAAAATATTTCTCTTTCACTCAAAAAAAAAAAAAATATTTTGATAAGTAAAAGAAAAAAAGAGAAAAAAAAATTAAGAGAGTGAGAGAGAGAGAGAGTGAGTGAGTGCGAACAGGTGGCTCAACGAGAGTATGCGATGGAAGCACGCGACGTTCTTGAGCTCAGAGAAAATGACAATAGGGAAGGAGAGATAAACGCACGCGTCGCGACGGCTTGACGTCGACTGAAGGGGCCACACCACGAACCGGCGTCTCTCGCGCTTGTCCGCCCCCGACGGGTGCCTTGCGAGATATATCCCCCCACCACCTGCACCGCCGCCTCCACTCTAGTCAACCGTCATTGCCCGACGCAACCCCCAAAAGTCCATCTCACTCGCGTACACATATATACTGATATAACTATCGCAGACGCACCCCGCCATCCACCTCACCCCTCTCCGCAGGCAACCTGAACCGCGTGCGAGACGCAACGGTAACTTGCGAGCCGTGGGTGGTGGTGGTGGATGGGAGAGTACATTGAAAAAAAATAGTAGTAGAAGTTCTAGCCTCTCTCTCTCTCTCTCTCTCTCTTTCTCTCTTTCTCTCTCTCTCTCTCTCTTTCTTTCTCTCTCTCTCTCTCTCTCTCTCTCTCTCTCTCTCTCTTTCTTTCTCTCTCTCTCTCTCTCTCTCTCTCTCTCTCTATTTTCCATCGATATCGTGAACGATTATATAGAATTCGCATATTACAGCGATGCGATCTCGTAAAATTATTGACATTGTCGTATTTCAAGTTGGAAATATATATATCGATCTGACAAATAAAATGGCACTACTACAATTTCTATTTTGAGAGAAAATTAAATTATATCCAAACAACGCGATGTTATTTCAAAAAAAAAAAAATTTTTGTTTATAGAAAAAAGTTGATTTATCGCTAGGAGAATCGATTTATCGAAAAAATTATCGATATATCGATTTAAATATCGATATATCGATTTAAATATCGAATTAGCATCGTGACTGTCGATTTAAATCGAAAGAGTTTCGATTTATCAAGGAATATATCGGTATATCAATATAAATATCGATTTAAGATTGTACGTATCGATTTGTTGCAAAAAAGAATCGATTTATCGAAAAAAGGATCGATATATCGATTTAAACATCGAATTAACATTGTGCAAAAAGAATCGATTTATTGAAAAAGAATCGATCTATCGATAAAAACCATTGACTTAACATTTTTAGTATTGATTTAAAGAAAAAGAATCGATAGATATAAACATCGATTTATCGCTAATAGAATCGATATATCGAAAAATATCGATCTATCACTACGAGAATTGATTTATAGAAAAAAGAATCGATATATCGAAAAAAAGATCAATATCTCGATATAAAAATCGATTTAAACTTAGGCAAATTGATATATCGATATAAAAATCGACTTAAGATTGTAAGTATCGATTTATAGAAAAAATATCGATTTAACGTTGTGAGTGTCGATTAATCGAAAGAGTGTCGCTTTATCGAAAAAATGTATCGATCTATCGATATAAATATCGATTTAATATTGGTAATATGAATTTATTCAAAAGTTTTGATTCTCGATAGGAGAATCGATATATCAAAAAAGGATCGATCTTTCGATATAAATATCAAATTATCATTGTATCGATTCAATGCAAGGAAAATCAATTTATCGAAATAGAATCGATCTATCGATAAATAAACTGCTAATTTATCGAGAATATTATTAATTTTCAGAAAATTAAGAAAGATTTTTTTTAATAATTACGAATTTATTGTAAAATCAATCGATTTATCATTAAAAAAAAAATATCGATACATCGAAAAAAAAATTTTCGACTGATGAAAAAAAGAATTGAAATAACAAAAATAACAAAAAGTTCCTAAAGAAACAAAAGATTTACTAATCAAAAAATAATTATACTAAAGTATCAAAAAGTTTAATTAGTATTAATACTATTGAACTATCAGAATGTTGCTAAAGTAACAATAAGTTTAGTAAATATCGAAATGTTAGTAAAGGAACAAAACGTTACTAAAGTAACAAAACGTTTCTAAAGTAACAAAACGTTACTAAAGTAACAGAACGTTACTAATGTAACAAAATGTTACTAAAGTGACAGAACGTTACTAATGTAACACAATGTTACTAAAGTTACAAAACGTTACTAAAGTAACAGAACGTTACTAAAGTAACAAAACGTTACTAGAGTAACAGAACGTTACTAAAGTAACAGAACGTTACTAATGTAACAAAATGTTACTAGAGTAACAGAACGTTACTAATGTAACAAAACGTTTCTAAAGTAACAAAACGTTACTAAAGTAACAGAACGTTACTAATGTAACAAAATGTTACTAAAGTATCAGAACGTTACTAATGTAACACAATGTTACTAAATTAACAAAACGTTACTAAAGTAACAGAACGTTACTAAAATAACAAAATGTTACTAAAGTAATAAAACGTTACCTAAAGTAACAGAACATTACTAAAGTAACAAAACGTTACTAAAGTAACAGAACGTTACTAAAGTAACAGAACGTTACTAAAGTAACAAAACGTTACTAAAGTAACAAAACGTGACTAAAGTAACAGAACGTTACTAAAGTAACAAAATGTTTCTAACTAAAAACCAAAATTTCTCCCTTTTTGTTCAAAATTATATTAATATAATTACTTTATAAATACATATATATATTTATTTAAAAATGATACCGAGAAATAAAAAGAAAAAATTTTATTCAAACATCAAAAGAAGAATATATTTAAAAATTGCGAATTGAGAGCAAAAACTGTAAAAGTATCTTGAACTTATGATCTTATAGTCTGTTGGAATCACAAAACGAATGGTTTAAGAAATTTACAGCATCCTCAATTCAAAATGCAACAAATCAAGATAAGAACGAAGAAACATGAAAATGAAAATGAAAGAAAGCAAAAAAAAACGACTTTCACACTAGACGAGTTCTCAAAAGCAGTAAAAGAACGAAATAAATAAAAAAGATATTGGCCGTTGAATCCATTTGCCAGGCCGAGGGTTTCTCATATAACACAGGGAACACTTAAGAAATTGGCAATTCGTATTTCGTAACATAAATAATTTTTTTTTACTCAATTTTGCTGATATTTTTTTTTTGTTTCTTTTTTTTTTTATTTTAGTTATTATACTCCAATTATTTTTATCACTATAAATTTCTCATTCACTTTAAATTTACGAATTCAGTATTTAATGTAGGATTAAGGAAATTTTCGGTTAAAAAAAAAACCGAAAAAGAAATTAAACGACAAAAAAAAAAAAAAAAAAAAAAAATTAAAAAGCTAAGAAATTAAAACAAAACAAAACAAAAACAAAGAAAATTTTTTTTGAAAATTGCAAAAAATGAAAATGGAAAAAAAACGAGACGTATTTTTGAATAACAGACTCTTGAAGCAGTCTTTTTAATTTCAACGTTCTTAAAAATGGAGAGAGAGGGAGAGAGAGAGAGAGAGAGAGAGAGAGAGAGAGAGCGTTATATTACACGGGACGCAATATGTTTGCAAAGTGGCGTAAGAAACTCTCGACTAAATTGTTGCAAGGGTTGCTTTCGGGAAAAACTGGGTCAGATCTGATGCTCGCCAGCATTTAATAAAAGGAAAATTTTCCTACCAACGGGACGCTATGAAGCTCGTTGTGTGCAAATTATATGCGAAGACCAACGCTTTTTTAGCGACTTTTCTCACCACCTTGGTTGAGTGCCTTCATCACTATTCCAACTAACTTACTCTTAAAATGTAAAAGAAAAGAAAAAAAAAAAGAAAAAAGAAAAAAGAAATGAAAATGAAAATATACATAACCACTGAAAACCCATCCATTCAATTTTCTTTTCATTAAAAATACACTTTTGCCCACAATTTTGTTCAAAAGTTTTTAAAGCATATTTCTCATTTCTCTAATTTTATATCAACTGCAGTTATTAATCTATATCAAAAAATTTAAAAAAAAATTAATTCAAATTAAAAAATTAAAAAGTTAATTAAAGAAAAATTTAATTAATCAATTAATTAACTAAAATGGAAGTAATTTATTTAAATTAATGCGAGAATAAAACAATGAAAAAATTAATAAGTTAATAAATAAACAAATGATTATTTAATTAATTAATTAATTAACAGATAAATAAATAATTTAATTAACAAACAAAAAATTGAATAAAATAACAAGTAAATTAATTAATTTCCAAGTTAGTTAATTAGTAAATAAATGAACTGTAGGTAAATAGTTTAATAATGAAGTATAATAATTAGTTAACAAATTAGTTATTTAATAAACAAATAAATATAAACAAATAAATAAGTTCATTGACAAACAAATTAATTCTTAACTAAAATAATGAAATAAATAATAGACCAATAAATCATTAATTTAACGAAATAAATAAATTTATAAACAAATAAATAACTTAATAACTAAGCAAATAAATTAGTAAACAAATTAAATAATAAATAAATAAAATGTTTAATAAACAAGTAAATAAATTAGTAAATAAATTAGATATTTAATAAACAAATAAATAACTTAATAACTAAGCAAATAAATTAGTAAACAAATTAGATATTTAATAAATAAATAAATAAATTGTTTAATAACCAAGTAATTAAATCAGTAAACAAATTAATTAAGTTTTTTAACAAATTAATTAACAAATTAATTCCATAATAAGTTCATTAACAAACAAATTAATTAATAACAAAAAAATAAATAAATAAATTATTAATCGAATAAAAAGATTATTTATTAACTAATTAATAGCAAAATAAATTAATGAATACCCAAATAAATAAACAAATAGATTTATAAACAAATTAATTAATAAACAAATAAATTAAGTAATAATTACATAAATAAATTAACAAATTGTTTAATAAGGAAATGAACAAGTGTGTTGAATAAATAAATAATAAAATAATAAATTATTAGTAATAAATTAATTAATTGATAACCAAATAAATAGATAATTTATTTATCACTAAATATAGCCAAATAAATTAATTATTGGACAGTAAAATAAACAAATAGATGAATTATTAAACAAATAAATAAACAAATATATTAATAAACAAATTAATAAACAAATAGATAAACAAATAATTTAATTAATATCCAAATAAATGAATTAATAACCAATTAAGTAAAATAAACAAATAAATGAACTAATAACAAAATAAATAAATTATTAGACAATCAAATAAATTAATAAACAAGCAAATAAACGAAAAAATCAACAAATAAATAACAAAATAAATTAACTAATTACTAAATAAAGAAATTAACAAAAAATGAACTAACCAAATAAATAATTTATTAACCAATTAATAGCCAAATATATAAATAAACAAATGAATTAATTAATTAATAAATAAATACACATTATTTAATAAACAAAATGCAAAATTCCATTTAGAAAGCAAATAGTCCTATCAATAATGAAGTGAAAAAATTTCAACTCACTTAATGTGAAAAATAACGTGAAAATAAAGTTGATAAACAAAATTTAACCTTCCACAGAGGCGAAGTCAATATTTGTTAAAGTTGCTTTTTAATTTACGTTAGTTTATTCGAGCAGATGGACCATTTTTTTCCTTTTCTGGGGTTTTTTTTTTTTTTTTATTTATCTGAAACCGAAAAAAAAGAGAAAGAAAAAAAATGAACTTTAAGGTACATTGTTAAAGGCTGTGAAGAAGACCGCAGAGAGTCGAGTGAAAGACGACTTTGTCGTTTTACGAGAATCAATTTTGCTGTGGTATATCCGTTGCCGTACAACCTGCATCCAGCATCCGCTTAATATTCATAACGTCTTCTCCACAACGACATCCCGCCCACGATAGCGCTCTTGAACACATTTTAATAACGATTTTTTTTCTGTTTTTATTTTTCATTTTTTCTTCTACTTTTTCTTCTTATTTTAAAGAACGTCTTGAGGTCGATAGACAACGTCGAATCGACCGAAGAGAGACGCGCGGTTGTCACTCAAAAGACGGATATAGGTTTTGCGGGAATATATTAAAAACAAAATTTTTTTTCTTTTCCTTCTACTTTTTCATTAATGGAATATAGAGAAAATTTAACCTTTTTTAATAAATAAAAAAATTTTGTTTTTTGGTTTTATAATTCAAGACGATGAAATATTAATTTTATAGTGTCAATAAAGTCGTTCTTGGTTTATTTATAACGCTAAATACGAATTTTAGGGAATTTTTGAAAAAATTCAAAATGGCGGTTCCAATATGGCGGACGATTTTTTTAAATTTATCGATTTTTATGAAACTTGGTATCCAGGGGTTTTTGGGGACGCTGAGTACGAATCTGGGTTTGATTTTTTGTAAAAATTCAAAATGTCGGAAATTTTTTTTTAAAGTAACTTAATTTTTTCAAAAATTAACTTGACTTTTTTAAAAATTCATAAACTGGAGTTTTTTACTCGATTTTCTTAAAAATTTGTGTCCTAGAAATTTTTTTTGAAAGGCTAAATATCAAAATAGAGAAATTTAAGGATAGTTTTGAAAAATTCAAAATGGCGGTTCCAATATGGCGGACGATTTTTCTAAATTGATCGATTTTTATGAAACTTGGTATCCAGGGATTTTCAAGAACGCTAAGTACGAATCTGGGGTTGGTTTTTTTAAAAAAAATTAAAAATGTCGGACATTTTTCTTAAAAGTAACTTGATTTACAAAAAAATTGATAACTGGGGAGATTTTTATTAAATATTTAAAAAAACTGGAATCTTGTAATTTACTTAAACGCTTAATACAAAAGAAGAGGAATTGAGCGTTAGTTTTAAAAATTCAAAATGGCGGATACAAAATGGCGGACGATTTTTTCAAATTGATCGATTTTTATAAAACTTGGTATCCAGGGGTTTTTTGGGACGCTGAACACGAATTTGAGGTCAGTTTTAGAAAATTCAAAATGGCGGGTCCAAAATGGCGGACGATTTTTTCAAATTGGTCGATTTATATAAAACTTGGTATCCACGGGTTTTTTGGAACGCTGAACACGAATTTGAGGTCAGTTTTAGAAAATTTAAAATGGCGGGTCCAAAATGGCGGACGATTTTTTCAAATTGATCGATTTTTATAAAATTTGGTATCCAGGGGTTTTTTGGGACGCTGAAAATGAATTTGAGGTCAGTTTTAGAAAATTCAAAATGGCGGACGATTTTTTTAAATTGATCGATTTTTATAAAATTTGGTATTCAGGGGTTATTTTGGACGCTGAATCCGAATTTGAAATTAATTTTTCAAAATTCCAAATTCCGTAAATGAGAAATATAGACATATTTGTTATCAATTTTTTTCAGATACCTAAAAATAGAAAAAAAGTCCCAACAATTTTTGTTTTCAATTCCAAGAAAAAGTAGAAGATAATTAAATTTAATTCGAATTCGTATTATAAGCGTTTCTCATGATAGAAACCATATCAATAATGACATTACCACAGCTTTGGCACGTCTACTGGAAAATCGACTCAAACTAAGTAAATGACCACTTTTTCCAACATCTTTTCAAGAAACTGGCGTCGTTTCTCATTTGGACGCATGAAAGCAAACGAAGGAAGAGAGAGAGAGAGAGAGAGAGAGAGAATCCCGGCTAGACAAGCAGCTAAGAAGGAAAAGATAACTGAGTTGGAAAAATCACATTCCTATTATCGGAGAATGGTAAAGGGTAGAACCTGCTCACAGAGAGAAGGAGGGGGGGAAGAGTTTTTTTAAATTCTTTTTTCAAGAAATGAAGCCGGAGAAAATAATATTTGTCCAGGAAATCTGAAACGACTGTAAAGTCTGAATTTACCCTTTTATTATAAACGAAAAAAATATATATATCCCCCCCTTTTCAATACAAACAAATAATCCACATCAAAAAAAAAAAACCCCCATCCGAGATTTTTCATTGTGTAATATAAAAATATCGATTCTATACTTAATTCTGATCAACAATATAGAAAAGCAATATTTATTTTTCCGTATCTAGGAGGTAGGAGAGGGAGAAAGAAGGTTTTCCTCTCCTCTTCTTTACCACCCATCGTTTACTTTCATGAAAAATTGTAAGCTCCAGTGTCATGCATTCTTCTTGAAAGAATCTTATTTTCAAGAAGTCGATACACTACGCTGATGGGAATTCGTTTTTCAAGGCTTTGAGAATCTTTATACTTTTATTTATATATATATATATATATATATATATATATATATATATACAATTCACAAGGGGAAAAGAAAGAAGAAACCTTTACTCGAACAACTAAACTTTCACTATTAAATACTAATTTGGCCGGGAATCTCGAGAGAGTATTGCCATTCGGTCCAGAATAGAAGCTGCATCTAACATGATATCCTGCTTCTTCTTTTTCTTATTTTTTATCTTCTTTTTAATTACAACTACACTTTGAAAGCTTCTGCAATTCACAATAAATTTGTTTTCTAATTTTTTTTTTTTTTTTTTTTTTTTTTTTTTTTTTGAGAAATTATAAAATCATTTTATTCCAAAGATTGCGGAAAAAATTTTCCTTTCAACTTGGGAACATTTTTTATATAGATAAAAATTTTTCTAATTAAAAAACTTTTTAAAAGCTTCTCTTACTTGAAAAAAAAGAAATTGGTTTTGCCCCCTAGACCCCCCCAAAAAATAGGGTAAAACTTTAAAAACTGACTTTTATAAAGGAAAAAAAAGAGATAAGTTGTTTTCTTAATAAAATTTATTAAGATCGTTTTTAGTTCAGTATTTAGAATATTTATTGCGTTATTAAAAGTTAAGTGACAAAATTTCAAACCCAGACAAAAAGCATTATCAATTAATGTAATGAATAAAATGAAAATAAATTCTACTACGGATTATAAATTGCATCAAGTTGCTATAAATTTCCATTAAAAATATTTTAAAATTTGTTGTAAATAATCTTTAGTTAACACGAAATACACTAAATTTTCAAAAGTTCCCTTAAATTTCCCTCAATGTCCATTATTCTCCAACAGTAACGATAAAATTCCAAAATTAACCAAAAATTTCCATAAATTACCATAATTTACCTCAAAGTTAATAAAACTTTTTAAGTTCCCATAAATTGCCAAAAACAGCCAAAAAATTTCTATAAGTTACCATAAGTTTCCATAAATTCCTATAAGTTTCCATAAATTACAACAAAATTCTATAAATTACCATAAGTTACTATAAGTTTTACCACAAATTTCTATAAGTTTTCAAAATTCACTAAAATTTACCATGATTTTTATAAACCCAAATTAAAAATTTTCAAAAGTTATTAAATATTTCTATAAGTTACCACAAAATCTTAAAAGTTTTCATAAATTACCAAAAGTTTCCATAAATTTTTAAGAGACAAAAATGTAAAAAAATTTCAAAACTGACCAAACATTTTTGTACGTTTACCATTAATTTCCATAAGTTTCTATAAATTACCATAAGTTTCTAAAAATTACCATAAATTTCTAAAAATTTCCAAAAATTTCCATAATTTTCTATAAGTTACCAGGAATTTCTGTGATCCCAAACTAAATGTTTCCAGAAGTGACCAAATAT
>JUFY01023487.1:0-30141 GCA_001855655.1 Leptopilina clavipes | reverse complement strand
ACAAGATCTTTGACTCTGTTACTGGCCTTTTCCCTGTAATGATATTTATAACAAAAATTTTATAAATCGTCGATGACATTCGAATTTTAAAAAATTTCTTTTTTTCACTGTCTCAGAATTATTTCACTTAATCGCTTTAAAGGAAAATAAATTTTCATATATCATTATTACAAACATTCACATAATATAATCAGCCTATAATCAAAATAATTATTTTTCATAAAATTATAATAAGATAATATTTTAATTTTATTATTACGTTCTTTAAGGTGGAATTTTTTGTATGTTCACTTAACTCTATAGAAAACAAAAGAAAATTATATATATTATGATAATTATGTATAATTGATTCTTAGGATATATAAAGAAATAAAAATCTCTGAATAAATCAAATAAAGCCTGCAAATTTATACAATTTCTTCAAATTGGAAACACACCAAATGAGAAAGTCAATTTTAAAATATATCTTAATGAATAAAATTGGTTTGATCATATTTCAGGAGCAGTTTTTTACAATTTATTCGTAGTGACCAATTTTCTTATTGACATATTTAGAGCCTATAAAGAAAATAATATTATATTTATTATTATTATATCAATATAATGACATTATTATTATTGTTATATTAAAAATAAATATAATATACAATTTTTGGACAATCACCTGGAAAGCTAATACTTTCTCATTATTATACAATAAGATGTCAGAAAGACAAAAATGATGAAATCATATAATTGTTGAATGATTTGAAACTGAATTAGTAATATGAGCATGTCTCAGGAAAGTAGAAAAAATTTATTTATTCTTTTATACTTCAGATTTTGCTAAAATAGTTTTCATTTCATAGGTATAATTCCATTTTTTGATAAGAAACAAAAATGAAAAATAAAAACTATAATATAAAACAATGAAGAAGAAAAATTTCTTTTTTAAGATACTTAAACATCCCTGAGATATACTGTGGTATAAAAAAAATAGACATCGTTAGAAACGAAATCATCATTCAATTTCAAATGTACAATTTTATCCTGTACCGTTTGCTGAAAAGAAATTATCTTTTCTTTCGGCGTCCTCGCGCAAAAAAATCCCATTCCTTCGTCGATATTGCAATGATGGAGGACCTACTCAATAATAAATCTTGTTCAAAAAAAGTAATAATATGATAAATTGAAATTTACAGAATCATTGACAAAATCTCAGAAATACATTTTTTTTCTGCGTTCAAAAATTCAAAATTCAATATTATAAAATCAAAATTTTCGTAATCAATAAAAATTACAATGTCTACATAAATTAAAATATCAAATTGAGATTTAAATTTGAAAATATTAGATAAAAATTCATAGGCAATTTCAAATAACAAAATTTTCAAACATTCATGATCAACTTCACAATATTTCAAATGGCAGACATAAATTCATAATTCAATATCACAATGTATTTCAAATATCAGATAAAAATTCATAATCAAAATTAATCCTGAATCAAAAATCAAGACTTGCAAAACAATAAAGGTGAAACCTTTCAACAAACAAATTAAAAGATTTAAAAAATGCCCTCGCTCCTGATTCGTCAAGATGGATCCTGTAATTTCATTAAACAAAAAAAGTAAAAAAAAAAAAAAAACTATTTTTTCGACAGGCTCACACAAAATACACCATACTCGAGAGACATTGGCTGCTTCCGCATCTAAAATAATTTTTTTTTATAATCGTCGACGAAAAAAGATTATTAAAGAATCATTACTTTTGTCATCAGAGATGTTATTCAATGCTTCATTATTTTTATATTAATAATAATGGTAAAAATAAAAATAATACCATACGTCCATATTAATGTATGTATATATAATATGTACATATATATGTAAATATATGTAACGCGTTACGAATTAGATAATATATACGGATACACCAGGAGAGTACATTCATCTTATCAAGCAAATATTTTGGAATTAGAGAGTTGAAATTTTTTAGAAGGCAGAAAACTAATTGATTTACATAATTGTTTTCTAATTAAATGCACAATCGGATATTGTCAATAAAATAAAAACATCCTTTTAACAGAGAAAAACATAATTTCATTTCAACGGCAAAAACAATATTTTAAGAAAAAAAAAATCTTTAAAATTGAATTTAAAAAATTTTAATTTCAATCAAAGATAATTGAAATAAAAAATTTTAATTCCAATTAAAAATATTTTTTTCATAATTTTTATTTCAATTTCAATTAAAGAAAATTTGTTTCCATTTTTTGCATCTTTTTAAGAAACAAAAATACTGCAAAAGAAAAACACGTTTTTTAAACCTTTTTAAAATGTGAAGAAAAATTTTTTTTTCCTTTTTAAATTGTATTAACTATATTTCCAATGCAAGTGTTTTAAAGGTAAGGGGGTGTCGTGTAAATGAGAGGGTGGGGCACTATTTCGACGTATTTCCGCCTTCTTCCTCACTCAGCTGCATCATCACCTGCTAATCTGAACTTAACTAGCGACTAATTATCATGGAATACAAGTACATATTATGATAAGAGTCAGTATGGAAAACAGACGGATATATATCTAATGATATTTGTTAAACGCTATGAATTTCGATTTTCAGGGTATTTCCTTATGTCTTATAATTAGAATTAGTTGAGTAAGATTCCTACAGTAAAAAAGAAAGCAAACGATATTATAGCGTTTTTTTCTATAAATAAGACAGAGAGTTTTTTTTCGGTAATATCGGCGAATTTTTTTTTAAAGGCTGGTGACTATTTAGTTCAGTATTATTTTTCGTTTTGGTTTTTTTTTATATACTATATATAAAGCGGCCAATTATTAACTGCATTTAATGGAAACATTATACGAAGATGGATTTTCTGCAGACTAAACGCGTCTCAACTGGAAACTTATCTGTAAATCGTCTGAAATAAATAAATGATTATTGCCACATGTCATTCGTACGAGACAAGATTTAAATAAAAATATATTCATATATGTATAATTAAAAAATCTATGCGTTCGTAAAAAAGTCACACCCATTGCTGTATGAGAATATTTGCGAGCAAAAAAATCGATCATTGTCATAATGCTTAAAAATTAGTATGGAATTAAAATTTTCAAGTCATTATATAAATATACTATACATTATTATTGTTAATATAATAATATAGTTTTCCTGAAACGAGGTGAATATAGACATCGAATAAATTCTTTTTTTTAGTGTCACACCGAGACTAAAAAGCCAATTTAAAATAATTTATACATAATTTACAATTAAGTATAAATCGTAATATGGTTTGAAAAAATTTACTACGTAGTACAATACATTATAATAATAATTTAGTAACGTAGGAAAAGTACGAAAAGAAAACTAAAGAGAGAAAAATCTCACTGTACAACAAGTGTCATTAAGTTTTTCTTTTCTTTTTTAAATTGACTTCGATAAGCACAATAAAAAGTTTGAGATGATGTACATATAACAAGTTTCATAATATAATATACATTTATTTATTTATTAACAAATGGCTCTTTTGAAATTGAATTATTTGATTTACTAGAGAATAGTTAAATCTTCTCTGAATCAGTAAATACAATTCCTTGGAAAGTAAATAGAAAAAGTAAATTCAAAAACTTTTCAAAATTTTAGGGAAAAAACTGATGAATCTTTTTTAAAACTATCCAAAAAAGAAAGAAATAGTGAAAAAAACACTTCTATTACTTCTTATTATAAAAATAATATTAATAAACACTCGCATAAAATATTTTCCAGATAAAAAATTAACATAATAGTATGGAAGTTTGACAAAAAAGGGAAAAAAAATAAAATAAAATGATCGAAACAAATTTATTATCCTTAGAACCGAAATACAGAAAACTAATATAAAGTCGCATTTTCTTTTTGTATATGTATATAACAAAATACGAAATAATAAATCGAAATAATGTCTTGTCAGAAAAAAAAATACAAAAAAACATTTCAAAGGACACAAGTATATATATTACAAAATAAATATAAAGTGAATAGAAAAAAAAGAGAAAATAACGTACATCATCTCAAATATGGAGAAAAAAATGTAATATTCGATCATAAACTTACAGTGTTATTATGTTTATTAGCCTTTCGCTCAGTTTTCGGAGTTTGGCTGTGGATAAGGATAGTTTTGATATCCAGTTGGGAAAGACGGATTTTGTTGTCCTGGTTGTGGTTGACCTGCAGAATTTGCCGCGCTTCCATAATAAGCAGGAGCACCGCCGGCATTCATTCCCGGATAATTTCCATAAGCTTGAGGAAATGCATTCGGTGTTGCGCTTTGTGGTCCAGCTGGTTGCGCCTGCATTGCTGGCTGCATTTGTGGTTGTGCCATTTGATTATTTTGCACTCCCATCTGAGAAAATAAAAAAAAAAACATCCAGATATTGAAAGAAACGAAAAAAAAAATTATAAGCTACTTCTTTTCAATTATTCATTTAATTATTTATTCTACGTTTTATAAATTCTTTAAATAATTAAACATGAACTTGATCTACTGGACATTTTAAAGTAATAAGTTTTAGCAGAGAAAATTCTTCTTACCTTGCCAGTCTTCATTTGTGATTCTATTGCTTCCGCTTCCTTAACTTTTCCGATACTTCTGTAATATTCAGCCCATTGTGCACTATAATCGGCTTGTCCTCCATTTTGTGCAGCACCTTGCTGTGCTTGTGGCTGTGCTTGTGGTTGTTGTGTTGGACCCGCACCTCCAGCTGCTGCGGGATTTGATGGATTCGCTCCTCCTCCTCCTAAATAAAAAACAAATATTTCAAATATTTATTTAATAAATTATATAAATAAAAACAATTGATGAAAATTATCAAAAACTTTTAGTTTTTAGAAAAAAAAAAAATTAAAAACAAAGATAACAATTAAATTTAAAAAAGAAGAAAAATCCATTTTTACCTCCTTGTGAATTAAGATCAGGTTTTCCTTGCTTGGCTTGTTGTTCGATCATCTCTGCTTCCCGATGCATTCCCAATGATCGGTAATATTCTGCCCATTGTGCACTGTAATCTGGCTGTCCAGTTTGGGGATTTACTTGAACTGGAGCTTGATTTGGATTACCTGCTAAAAATTTTCAAGAATCAAAATATATCAATAATTCACTAACTATATTTAATTGAAAAATATGAACATTTTCACTATTTAAAATACTTTTTTAATATTGTATCAAATTTTTTTCATTCTTTATACCATGTAATTAATTTCTAAAAACTAATTTAAATGTTTTTAAATCAAATAAAAGAAAAATTTTATTAAGCAAATAAATTTCTTACATGGATCGGTTGGTTGTGGTTGACTAGGCCAAGCTTGATATCCTGGATTTGCATTCCAACTTGGATTATAACCAAGTGCACCTTGTCCTGGTTGTCCATACGGTGCAGCTTGTCCACCCGGGGCCTTTAAAAATCAATTTCCTATTCAATTTCAATTTAAAAGAGAAAACAACGATAATAAAAGAGAAAGAAAAGAAAAGAAAAGAATTTTTTATTTTAAGAAAATAAGAGAAAAGAAAAGAAGAATGTTAATACTAGAAATATTTACCATTCCCAATTTCTCGCTAAATATTCTCTTGGCGTGTTCAACTTGTTCTGGATTACCGCGTATAATGAAAATCTTTTCATTTTCATTGCTTTGATTTCGTCGATCTAATTCACAATGTGCTCCAGTTTGCATATTAATTTGCTTTATAGTCTCGCCGCCTTTTCCAATAATAATTCCACATTTAGTTGCGGGTACTGTGAAGGTTGTTTCAACCTTATCTTGCATTGGACCACCACCACCACCACCGCCTTGACGTCTGTCCCAACCTCCATATTCATTTGGTCGTCCACCGCCGCCAAATCCATTTCCACGTGGACCATTTCTTCCACCGCCCATTGGATTTCTTCCGTCATCTCGTCTCTGTTCGAACAAAAAAAATTAATTATTTTACTTAATTTAATGTACCAAAAGAAACAAATAGTTTAAATATTTAATAAATTAAACACTTTGTGAAAAAGTTTTCAATTACCATTACGCTGTCAATAAGCTCTTGAATTCGTTGTCGAGCTTGTTCAACATTCGGAGCTTTTCCTGACAAAAGACATTTCCTATCTCCTGGTCCGTCTTCTCTTCCCTGTTGGAATTGCATACGTGCTCCAGTTTCGGCTTGAATTTTCTTTATCATATCCCCGCCTTTTCCAATAACAACACCAACGGCAGCTCGCGGAACAAGAATCTAATTTTCAAATAAAATTTTCTATTTATTATTTTATTTGCTATTCCCTATAAAACATTGGTTTTTATTTTCTATTTATAGTACCTCAACACCTTCGCCATTTGGTGGTCCTTGATTGAAACCAGCTCCAGGATTTCCACCACTATTGTCACTGTTGAAATTACCAGGTCCTCCGGCTCCATTTCCACCTCTATCACCGCCACCACGTGGACCTCTGTTAAACATTTGCATTTCCTTTTCCGCTATTAATTCATACACCAATGTTTTTGCATATTCAACTTTTTGTGGATCACCCGTGATTCTAAAAGAAAAATGTTTCTAAATTAACAAAAAAAAAAGATAGTTAAAAAAAAGTCAAATTCTCATGTGAGAAAAATTAAAATTTTATTGTTATGTCAGTGTCTTTTCGATTTTGAAGAAAATCTCATTTTCATAAACAAAAAATAAATAAAATTTCTTTTCTATGCAATCAATTTTTTTCAAACTTACCACAATAATACTATGAGGAAAAAAAACAAAAGTACTTTTTAAAAAAATACAAACACTTGTTGTTAAACTAAAGAAATAAAAACAAAATATATATGTATTTAAATAATTGAGACAGACAGTAAACTGCTCAAGTTTAGTTCTAGACTTAAATGTAAAATTTCATTGTAAAAATTTGATAAGACAAGGTGAAGTGAGAGTTTATTGTTATTGTTTCGATTTCTATACTCTATAGAAATCGAAACAATAACAAACATAAACACCATTTTACAAAAATAAAGATATTATAATGAAAAACTACTTTACTATTTCAAAATTTCCTATGTAAATATACAGCAGTTATGATAAATAAAAATTCCGAATTAAAAAACTGTTTCTTAATTTATAAATTACTCCGAAAATTTCCTGTTTTTTATTTTATTTTTGTGTTTTTTTCAATTTTTATTCTTTAATTTTATATTTAGACAAATAAATAAAAACCGGTTAAATTTAATTTATAAATTTTTTTTCTTGTCGAAAAAAGAAAAAATGAAAATTAATGCAAACCTCAAGGGCTTCTCTTGCTCCTGATTGGGTCCTTCCTGAATAACAACCATTTTTGCGCCAGATTTCTCCTGAAGATGCTTAATCGTTTCACCGCCTTTTCCAATGATAAGACCAACTTTTGGTCCAGGAATCATAATTTCAACAAAACCAGGATGACCCATCATGGGTGTTGACGGTGGTGCCGGTTGCTGTGGACCTCCTCCACCTCCACCACCTCCTCCAACTGGCACGCCAACCGATGGAGCCCCAAGGCTGACGTTCAATTCACCTGGTGTTCCAGTTTCTGTTCGACTACGTTGATTCACAATCGACAGCACAAGATCCTTCGCCCGACTGTAACAAACATACACAAGAATCGTGTTAAAAAAGAAAGAAAAAAGAAAACAAAAGAAATAGACATTACTAAAAAAAATTTTTTTCAATTATTATTAATAATAAATTAAATATATCAATATATATATTAACAATAATTTCAATTTAAATATAACACACAATCAAAAAGACATATCTATTGAGCTCAACAAGTGCAATTCAACAACTTATATACATAATTTTCTTTTCAAAATATATAATATTGTAATGACAGTAATAAATAAATACACGAAAAACTTAAAGAGCCCTATTTTTTTTTTTTTTTTTTTGGGAAAAATCGTGTGTAAAGATACATTTTTCAGTAGACAATACATTTGTCTTCCCCATGCATATCCTATCCTCCTTCCTTCACATTTTCTTTCTCCATAACCCTAGTAAAAGTAAAAAACTATTAGTAAATAAGAAATCACAGAAATTCGGAAAAATTTCATCTTTCGAGGAAAAAACAACAACAATCTGTTCCGATTAATGTTAATAAAAAGAAAAAGATGAATTCAAGTCATGTACTCACTGTCAGGACGAGAATGTGTTTATTCTGCACATGGAAATCACAATCTCGAGGATTCAATTTTATAATATACGTATGAATTATAACATTTTCGATGTGCAATAAATTATAAACAAGACATGTGAGAATTCGATATTCCTTCGGAATCTAAACTTATTCAGTGAAGTAATTGAAAATTCCCTTTTCAATTAGTATTGAATTCTATTTCACTGATAATCGAATCCACTACTTTATTTTTAATTCCATTTAATATAAAATTGACTTTTTTTAAAACTCATAATTCCATTTGATTTCAAATAAATTTACACATAATACAAAAAATTTAATAGAAATTAATTTTCAAATTGAATTCCACTTTTAAATCAAAAAATTAATATCAAAATAAAATTTTATGGAATTCAATTTTGAAAGTCAAATCGATTTCCAATCAAATTGAATTCTAAATCAAATAAAATGAAAGATTAAAAGATTAAATCAAACTAAATTCTTTGAAAATCTGGAATTACAATGTGAATATTAGTTCTTAATGAAATAAAAATTCATTTTTTATAAACAAAAATCCGGGATGAATGGAAATCGATTTTTTAAATAAAATTTTTAATTCGAAAGAATGGAAATACCTTAAAAAGTGGTTGATGAAACATTTGTTAAAATTTTATCTTGGAGATAAATTCGATTTTTTGCTCAAATTCGCACATCTCTGATATAAATAAATAATTTTTAAAGTAGACATAATTGAGATTATAAATTGTTATTTGTAATATTAAGGAGGATAGCAGATTTGCTTGGCTCATTTCAATTTTTTTTTTTCATCGTGCTTAGAAAAATTATGTTACCACCTGTTGTCATGCTAAAAGCGTTTTACGATTCCTACGTGTGAATATATATCTAATAAAAATTCCTATTTGAATTTCAAGTAAAACTAGATGTATATATAAAATATATGGAAAAGAAGAAAACGAACATGAAAATGGAAATTAAAGAGGCGATGTCACAAAATTTCAACAGTCATAGATTCGACAGGACAAAAGTATAATTTTTAATTTTTGCTTGTTTGGAAGGAATTAGATTTTGTAGTAAATAAGAAAAAAAATATGCGTTACTTGACAGCATCTCGCGATCCTGTTAGAGTGCAAATGCGATCTGGCAGCCCACCGCTTTCTGGCGCCATTTGAATTTTACATCCTGTTTCACTTTGCAACCTTGTTATTTGTTCTCCACCTCGTCCAATTACTGTAATAAAATATTTATTTATAAACGCTTTTATAGGTAATATATTTTTTTTGTCTAATACAATATTTGTTTAAAAGTGAAAGAAATTTCAATGATAAAATCGATTCAAGGAAAATACAATATGATATACGGCTAAAAGAAATTCTTCGCTATTTCAAAATTCAATCCATTAAAAATTTGGATTAATGATTTTTATAGAATACAAGTGTTCCATAAAAATCACGTGCTCCAATTTTCGGTGCTGGAATAAAATTTTCATTAAACAGAAATTGTTTTATAAAAATATTCCTTCTTCTATTCAATTTTATTTAATTAAATATTAGAATTATTCTTCTCTACTTAAACAATCTAAGAATTAGTATAATAGAAAATGAAAAAAAGAATAAATAAATCAAAAATGAAAACTTACTCAAGCCAACCATTTTGTCAGGAACTCTAATGTCTTCGTTGCAAATACCACCCATGCCAACAGAAATTGGAGGCGATTGTGCGGATCTAGTTTGAATACTTGGATCTGGCATAACGGCTGCTGGACCACCACGAATACCAGCTAAAGGATCCGCTACTAGAGGTGCCATTTTTTTGGCCTCAGGTTCTACAAAAATTCATAAAACAGAGGGGATGCCGGACACACTTTTTAAAATTTCTATTTCACAAACATATATTTTTTTTATTTGATATCCATAGCAAGAATTTAAATTCTTGTGTAAATAAAAATTCATATAGGCACAAAATACAATTGTCATATGTATGTAAAATAAATTCAGAGAAATGGCACATTTTCAATATATATGACACAATAAACAAAGAGTAATTAATAAATAAAAAAGCAATAATATACATATACAATTCATAAAAAAAGCAAATTATATATAGTTACATGTATTGTAAAAATATAAAATTATACGGTACATGTAAAAAAAATTTCAAATTATACGACACATGTAATAAAATTAAAAAATGATATGGTACATATTATTAAATGAGATGAAAAATTGTAAATTCCAGAGAAAATGATTAAATATACACATTTTGATATATAGACGCATGATATTATTAAAACTATCGATATCAATATTTAAATTTTTCCCATCAATATTAAATCTCATACAATGTTTTCAGAATATTGAGAAAAAATATGGGAATTTTTTACATAAATTTTACCTGCACTGTCTTCCAGTGGACGTTTTAATTTTCCATCTTGATTATTTTGTGTGCCTCCAGGATTGATCTTGGCTGCGATCTGTAATTTGTATTTAAAAAAGACATAACGACATAGGTACAAATATTTAAACAAATTTCCATTAAACTAGTAAATTCAATTTGCAATTTAATTCATGAATTTATTTCTTTAGTTTCAATATTAGAGGTTAATTGACACTAAATAATTTATAACTAATTATACTAATTAATATATTAAGTATTCATTTTTTATTTATAAATTGCATTAAATTAATGCAATCAAAAAATTGATTTGAAAAACATTTTAATAGCTGAAAGAAACGCTTTGTCTTAGAAATCGATTAGTATATTATAATAGTAAAAAAAACTAACAATCGTATGGCAACATAATTAAAATTTAAACAATGTAGAAAAACAATGTACTGTGAAATAAACCATGTTCTTTTTTTGCAAACACACAACTTTTTGGAGTGGGACATCAATATAGTATAGCGAATGCTTGTTTGAAAGAAAAAAGTTGATTTTTAGGTCGATCGGACAAGTGTCGTAATTATAAAAAAATAGAAACAAAAATTGTACCATCTCTTCGTTATCCGCTTTCATATTTTGTTAATGCAAAACTTAAAGAATGTCAGTCATTAAATTTAGGGTGAATTTTTTTTGTATATATATGTATATAAACGAAGGGGAACATTGCATTCATCCCGGATCGGACATTGGCTGTTGGCAGACATTGGCGCCCATTGAAAAGAGGACAACGAATCGCCAAAAACTACGCGATTATGAAATTGCACACTATCATGGAAAATTGGGCCGGTTTATTTTTCTTTTTGCTTTTTAAATATAAAATATTATAAATACCTGTTTGGCACGCTGTAATGCAGCGGCAAATGCCGAACTCTGAGAGAAATTTTGAGGCGGAGCGACCGCTGAATAATCATTCATGTTGAACCATGAAGGGGTTAATGCTACAAAATTGTCTTTCCTTCGCTCAATGAGCCTTGCGATAAATAGAATTCGTCAGTTCCTTGAGGGAGACTTTCGTAATACACAATTTTCGGTCACTATTGTTACAATTACTTTGTTAATTACACTGCACTGTATATAAATCTGGTTTTCGAGCGAAAAGAAACCACCATTTGGCGAAGAGAAGGCGCAAGCGTCTGCCACGAAATACATATAACGCTAGATAGAAAAATAAAGTTTTTTTTCTAAAACTTAGTTTCACAAATCGACACTAGTCTGATGACGCGCAAAACTTTCGAAAAAGTCCACCAATCAAAGTGAAGAAAATGTTGAATTTTTTTATTATATCTTCCCATCCCTGTTAATAGCTAACAGGCGCATGCGCATTGCCTTGGACAAATTTAAGTTAAAGGTAAGTCTTCAAAACATTGTTTCCGAACTTTCCGATTGAATGATTGACGTTTCATTAACAATTTTATTTTTCACTTAAATGATTATATAAACATTGTTGTTTACAGTACTTTGTTGTCAATAAGAACTGTGAGTTTTGGAAATTTTACTATAATTTTAGAATAGTCAATTACAATTACGCTAAAGTCGTATACATAAACAAAGTTACATAACCTATAATTAGTAAACAAAATTATTTCAATGTGATTTCAATTAATCCTATAAATAATATTTATTTTATAAATCTTTTCAGATATTTTTTTAGTTTGAAATTAAATAAAAGAACAAGTAATTGTCATAATGACGGAAGAGGAAGAAGAAAAGGAATATCGGTGGGAAACCGGTTATGAAAAAACTTGGTAAGAAAAATATTTGTTTCATTTTCTTATAATGAAAAAAATCAACTGTTTATTTGATTTATGGAACAATAAATATATTGTTTTCTCTGCTGTTGCAATGACTTTTGTAAATATTTTAGGGAAGCAATTAGAGAAGATGAATATGGAACTCTGGATTATTCGGTTGCTGATATTATTCTCAAAGCCAAAAGAAAACGGCAACTCGATAAAAAAGGTGATTCTAGATTAGGAATGATGAGACATTTGTACGTTATTCTTGATTGTTCGGAAAAAATGACAAATGAAGATTTACATCCAACTCGAATGATTTGCACCTTAAAGGTATTAACAAATTTCTCTATTAAAATTCACTTTTCATTCATTTTCTTCATTTTTCTTTATTAACTTATTTATTGAAAATATTTCAATTAATATTTTGCTTGTAATTTTAGCTTATGGAAGGTTTCATCGAGGAATTTTTCTATCAGAATCCCATCAGTCAGATTGGTATAATAGTGACAAAAAATAAACGAGCGGAAAAAATAAGTGATTTAACAGGAAATCCAAAGAAACATCTTAAAGTGCGCTATTATTTTTTTCCATATTTTTACTCATAAATAATTTATAAAATATGATTTTAATTTTTTTTCTCTCCGTTTTTGGATAAATTTTTTCTCTAGGAATTACGAGCATTAAAAACTGCTACATGCACAGGGGAACCATCACTTCAAAATTCCATAGAACTCGCATTAAAATCTTTAAAATTATTACCAACTCATGCGACCAGAGAAATTTTGATAATAATGGGATCACTCACGACATGTGATCCAGGCGATATTAGTGACACTATACGAGTAAATTATATTTTAAATGATATTTTTTATTAGTTTTATTTTATGATTTATTTAATTATTAATTAAATACTTACAGAGTATGAAGGCGGAAAATGTCAGATGTAGTATAATTGGATTGGCGGCGGAATTACACATTTGCAAACGAATGGTATCAATGACAGGGGGTGTTCACAGTGTTGTTTTGGACGATAAACATTATTTGGAACAATTAAATGTTCACATTGATCCGCCGCCAGCTGCAACACGATTAGATGCCGCCCTTGTGAAAATGGGATTTCCCCATCATGCCCTACAATCATCAACTGCCGAAGTGTCCATGGCTGTATGTATGTGGTAAGAATCCATTCTTTTTCCTTTTATTTTTAATTGCACCAAATTAAATATCTTCTAAATAATAATAATGTTAAATGCAGTTTAGAATAAAAATGACAAATTATACAAGTTTACATTAGATATAAATAACAGTAAAATAACAATTAAATAAAAATGATTAGAAATTTATATTTTATTAGAGTCAGTACAAAAGTAAATTTCACATTTGCTTCCTTATTTTTTCTTTTTGAAAAATTATTATTTTTGTATATATTATTTATAGTTTTTTTTTTAAATATTGGATGATAATTGGAAAAATGTATATGTTTTACTTTTCAGTCATGCGGACGACATGGATGAATCGGACAAAATCTTAAATACAGGATATCTTTGTCCTCAATGTCTCAGTAAACATTGTGAATTGCCTGTTGAATGTCGAGCTTGTGGATTAACATTAGTTTCAGCGCCACATCTAGCGAGATCGTATCATTATTTATTTCCCGTTCAACGTTACACAGAAATACAAAATAATGGCAAAACGACAAATTGTTTCAGCTGTCAAAAGGAATTTGGTCCCCTCGATAAAAAGGTATTTTCATCAAAAACTTTTTTTCTAAATTCAACAAATGAAAAATTTTATTTCCTTTTTTTGTTACAAAATAACAAGTACTTTAATAAGCAAACGATGAATACTGAAAAATATTAAGCAAGTAAATAAATTCAATCTATGAATTAAAAAAAATTTTATTTTTATTTTTAAATATTTTAAATAAACAATTTTATTTTTAATATTTTTTTCTCTTTTTAATCTTGAGAATACAATAATTTTTTGTTGTGCGATCATGACTAGAGATTTCAGTTCATTTTCGATCGACGTCACATGATATGTTTATCAATGAATGATTAAACTTTGATAAATATCAGTTCAGTTTTATGAATTGATAAATTTAATGTTCTATTCTCTCTATTAATGTAGGTATAATGTAGTATGTAGTTCTAGTCACGTATACAAAAAAAATTGAATTTCTTTGTTTCAGATCTATTTTTGCGAAAGATGCGAGCAAACCTTTTGTCTAGATTGCGAGATATTTGTTCACGAATCACTTCACATGTGTCCCGGTTGTGCAACAAATTCACAAACTTATGTGACTCAATCGGGGAATTCATCAACGACTTAACGAAACAAAAAAAAAAAAAAGATTTTTAATCCTCTTCATCAAATAATTAAAAAATTTGTTTTCATTTTTTAATTTTAAAAATCATTATAAAAAAACGGTAATTTTGTTTTATTAATCATTAAAAATTTTCTATTATTATTTATTTATCAATTAATTAATTGAAAAGAAAAAGGTTCCTTTTAATTAATAATTTAAAAAAATTTTTTTAAACTGTCCAATAAAAACAATTCATCAATTTTTTTTTAAATTAATAATTAAGAAGAGAAAACTGTTTTTCTTTTTTGTTTCTTAAAAATGTAAATTTAAACTTTAAGAATATTGCAATTAAAATTACGCAATTTTTCTTTTTTTTAATAATAAGAAACAAATTTTTCGTATTTTTCAATTTTTTGTAAAATTTTATGCAAAAATAAAATAAATAATGATAAGATGAGATGAATAATTCGTTTTTGGTTTGCAGGAATATTAGAATTGAGAAAAGATGCAAAAGTGGATGAATTTTTTTTGTTTGATTTGAGAAAACAAAATTGTCTATTTTTGAAAATAGATATTCTATAACAGAAATTGATTAATCGTACCCGGTGATTAAGTCCTGGAGCATTCACCCAGAAGGAGAAGAAGGTGGGAGGTGACGGTGTATTTATTAGTATAAGACAGGTGTACCTTGTAATATTATGACACACGATATTAGTTTACCGGCAGATTTTGTCGTGTGTGGTTCAACAAATGTTATCCTGTCCGAGAAATTTCATCGCAAGTTTTCACACTTTTTTTTAACAAATTACATCCACTTATGAATGAAACATTCAACGTCAACTGATTTTCGTGAAACTATTTATTCGTCTTTGACTACAAGTTCGTTGTAAGTAAAATTTTCAATTTTATATTATAAATAGAAAGCACGTAAATTTTTTTTTAATTTTTGTACATGTTTTGAAAATATAAATTTTAAATTATTGAAAATATCAAAATTTATATTAGTGAGAAAAACTCTAGTAATTATTAATTTTATTTAATTTTTTATTTTAATTACTTTACACCATCAAATTAATTATTTAAAAAATGATATTAAAAAATTTTGTTTGCAATTTTAAATCTTTGGTAGTTATTTAGTTTTTAAATCAAGAAACGCTAAATAGAATTTTTTCATCCTTTAACTATTCTGAAAGTAAATTTGAACATAAATTTTCTCTTCCATTTTTTCTAATAGTAAACTTATGTCGATTTGAATGATCTTATTTTCTTGTTGAAATTTACAAAAGAAAATTCTTTTAATTTTGTTGAAAATTTCTATTTTATTCTTATTCTTTAGTTAGTTGAGAAATGATAAAAATTTTTGGATACTTTTTCAAATAGAAAAAAGCAATTTCTTACATATTAAAAATTGAATTTGAAAAATTTAATGGTTTTATAAGTGTTTAACTAGAATTTATCATTATTTTAAATAATGATTTAATAATTAATTTTTAAAGAGTAATTTACCGAGAATTTTAATAGGTCGAAAAGATTAGTTCGAATAAAGCAATTTATAAACTCAGGTTTGACGACAAAAATAATTATGGTATTTGTTCTGAGTGTCACCTATAAAAAAAGTTTCTCCTAATTCTCACGTTCGACATGTGTTTAAATAGAAATAATAGTTTTTTTTTAATTGACATTACTAATTAGATCAAATTTTTCTTAAAGGGTTTTTTCTTATTTCATTGTTAATGCTGTGATAAAAAAAATTTATATAAAACATTTATATAAACAATTTATATAAATTATACAATTATAATAAAATGATTAAGAAAATAGCAAAATTTTAAAAACAAAAAAGTGAAAATTATAAATTTTTAAAAATAAAAATTAAGGAAAAAAATTTTTTCGGAAAATTGTGCATAACGTTTTTAAAATATTATCCCTGTTTTAAGTCGTTGATACAAGTTTTATCTCTTTTTATTTATACAAGCTTAGATAAAATAATATAATTAAAGAACAATAAGCCTGTTTACGAATGTTTATAACCGTTTTTGAAAGATAAACTTAAAATAAGCAAATTTTTTTTCATATTTTCTTTTTGCTTTATATGTAAAATACAAAAAACAAAACATGAATGAACTTGACATTGTTCAAATTTATTGTTATTGCAAGTAACACTGAAAACAGACACATAAAAGCATGAAATTGAGGTTTTTATACACCGTCTGCGTAACCATCAATTTGCGAAAAGTAACATTAAAGCTAATACTTATTTGAAGAGTGCAAAAAAATAGTGTTTTGTTAAAATTGTCAATTTTTCAGTTATTTATATTTTTAACTTTAAAAAAATATTTTTATTATCTTGTTAAAATTTGTCTTTCAATTTCTTTGAAAAATAGTAGGATAGGAAAAACTTTTTCATTCGTATAAAGTATATAATTACATAATATTAAATTATATGTTTTATAAAATAATTTAAAAATTTAATTTAAAAATAAAGTAAACAATAAGTTAAGCAATGAACAATTTTTATTGCCTTATTTGATAAAAAAAATACTTTTCTTGCTCAATATGTTTAATGAAATTGACTGAACATAATAATTATTTATTTTTATTGCCAATTTTATTATTATTATTATTGTTGTTATTATTATTATTATTCTTTTTCTTAATTTATCTCTTTATGTAGGCAAAAAATATATTTTTTAAAAAATTTAGAATCCAATTAGTTCCACTATTTCATAGAAAAAAAAGAAAATTATTAGTATCTTATCAAAGGCAACATCTAAAATTGTAAATGTCAATCTTTATAGTTTTTAGACCACTTAAACATTTTTATCACAATTATGTTACGATGAGAGGTATACCTACAATTTTCTTTAAAATATATTCAGAATGTATTAAAAAAAAAAAAAAATGCAAATCGGTGAAAATAATTTTTGAAAAATGATAATTGTTACTGATAATTATAATATTAATAATAATAATTATTATTATTATTATCATTATTATTTTTATTATTATTACAATAATTATAATAATGTATGTAAGAATAATAATAACAACAGCAGTGACAACAATAAGAATAATAAAGATGATAATAATAGACATAATTAAATTTCGCGATGAGCCTTGAATTGCAAATATAAACGAGATTTTGACAATTTCACCTTCTAGAGTAAATTAGGTCGAAGCCTTGTGAGTTTAAAGTAAGCAAACGAATTTTAACAATTTAGATTTTAATAATTACGAATTTTGTCTATTTTACATTTTCTCAAGTTTCTTTCTTTTTTTTCATGGATTACCTTGACGTCCAGTAACAATCACTGAATTTTTATTACAAACATACCTTTATCGACTTATAAGAGAAAAAAAGTGTTCCCACCAATGTCATTTCTTTATTTCCTAGTTTAATGTCCCCTTGCGTGTACACAAAGTTCCTCTGACAATTTTTTTTCTTTTTTTATTTTCAGACCAGTTTGTTAAATAAATAATTTCTCGTTAATGAAAACTCCACATGTCAGAAAATATAACATAGAAATAAAAATTTTGTTTTTTAACAAATTTTATTTTAGTAGTTAATATTAATTTCTAATATTAAAATTAATAATAATACCTAAAATCTCAAATAATATTTGGAATATTTATCATTACATGAAGTATCTATTTAAAATTTTTAATATTGTAAGGAAGAAAATGTTTTTATTTAATTTTAATTTTTTTCATCTGTTTAAAGGTACAATTGCATCCCTCGGAGAAACTTTTTGTGTCATTGAAACTAGACGAGAATCACATATTAATGAGGTCAAGTAACCTCGATATCCCGGACAAATTCACCCAGCACAAGGTAATCAGTAATTATTATCCGCTTTGAACTTCCACCAGCAAGTGGGGAGATTCGCTTCAATAAACTTCAAAGATCTGATTTTTTTTTATCAATAAAATACACGAGTTTTTAATACAAATAAAAAGACATTAATTCAGAAGTAAATAAATAAAAATAAAATACAATACACAAAAAAAAAGAAATAAATATTTTTATATTCTATAAATATTTATAAATACAAGTATAAAATAAAAATAATAATTAATATAATATAATGATAAAAAATTCCTATAAATAGAATAAATAAATAAAAGTGAGAAAAATACCTCTAACAGGAAAATATGAAATAATAACAAATTGTCAGTGGTACTTCCTTGATAAAATATTGAAGGTAAACAAAAGCAATAATACACACAAGAAAAATTTCATTTTCCCAAACTATGTATAAAGGGGAAAAAAATCCATCATTTGAAATCAAAAAATATATTTTTAACACAGATTGCAATTTTTATATGGAAAAAAATTATATTTGCTTTTACCTTTCTAAAAGTTGGTTCAAAGACCTCGATTCTAGTTTTTCATAGCTTCATTTACATCGTGAGCTTTGGATTATGAAATGTTAATAAATTTTTTATTTTATTAATTAATGCTGAAAACGCTTTTATTTCTGACTGCAAAATTTATCATAATTAAAATATATATTTCTTAGAAGAAAAATAAATTCACTGGCGTGTTAATTATTTTCAATAGTAGATATATAAAATTGAAGAAATTATATATTTTTATAAATTTTACTTGCATATTCCTGAAAAATTTATTTATGGAGAAACTGAGAATTCCAATAATAAATTAAATAACATTCGTATATGTATAACTGATTTCATATATAAATATATGTTTATATAATTTCTGTTCTCTTACGTTTTTATTTTATTCTTATTTTTTTTTATTGAAATGTCAGACTTGGAAAATTCGTCCTTGCGCTTATATAGTTTACGCCATTCTTACTTGCGCATGTAAATATAAATTGTAAATTTATTATTTAAAAAATTGCATATGCAAATTACTTTATTTCTTTATCTCGTTCTTCGCGGTGCATTTGCCTTAAAAATTTCTCTAATTTTATTTTTTTCTTCTTTTTATATATGAAGAAATAAAATATTTGAGTGTTAGAAACAAATTACAATACATATTTCAAAAAAAAGATTTTTTTCAAAATTTACAATTTTTCAAATTTTTAATGCAATTTTTTACTACAATTATATTATTGTTAATAGCTATTTGTCCATCTTATTTTTCTGATAAAGAAATAAAATAAATTATTGAAGAGTAAAAAGGAATATTTTTTTTGACCCCGATTGATTTGATTACAATCAAATCAATCGGTGGATATTATAAGTAATTATGCAAATGACTCTGTTTTACAATAAATTAGTTTCAAGGAAGTTAATTAATTACAGTGAAAATTTAATTTTATTGATAAGACCATAAAAGTGTCTTGGAATTATCTTTTTATTTTTAAAAATTATTTTTAGTACTTTTCTCTATAGTTGAAAAGAAAATTCACTCTCGATACTCGTAGAAAAATGGTGCAGATCAATTATTATTGCACAATCGATGATGTTTGTTTTTTCTAAGAAAACATCAATTAAAAGTAATTTTCTTTTTTTGTCAAACATTAAATTGTAAGTTGAAGAAATATTCACTTCAGACAAAAAAAAACTTACTTTTATTTACTATTGAAAAACTATTTTTTAATTATTATAAAATTTTTACTTTTATAATACTTAAGTTAAAAATAAAACAATAATTTTATGAATGTAAAATTGAAAAAAAATTGTTTTTTAAATTAACAAAAAGTAAAAAAAAATAGAAAAAAATTATCTACTAAACTGTTGGATAGTTATTATATTATAGGTTTGAAAGAAGCTCATATAATTCATTGGCCAATGCAAAGAAATTTAGGAGATTAAAGATCGTGATATACCTCATAATCACGAATTGTTTTTAAAATTCTTGAAATGTCTTTAAAGTTAGATAATATTCGTCATTAATTACGTCAGAAAGAAAAGAGATTTTAATATATATTCTATAGAATACACTTGAAATTCTTCCTATTTTCAAATTTAATAACAATTAATCAATGTTAATTATTTTTAAATTATTGTAATTTTATTATTATTATACCTACTTATTTAATTATTCGATTAATTATTAACCACTTAATATTAAATTGGAAAATGTTACTGAAAAATACAGTTCGATTCTTCAATGAAAAAATTTTTTCTATAATTTTCCAGTTAATTAATTAATTTACAATAATAATCACAGACAGAAAAAAAAATGAAAATTAAGGATCGTATAATTTTTTTTTCTCAGGTTGAGATTATAGAAGGTGTGAAGAAACAAAAATAGAGGAAGATGTGGTCAAAAATTTGGAGAGCCTTATCGAGGCGGAGAGAAACTGAAGTGACAACAGAAAAAAAAGTCGAATTAGCCAGAGTTTTGGGACTTTTTGATCTCACTGCTTTGGGTGTTGGATCAACATTAGGTCTTGGAGTTTATGTTCTAGCTGGAAGAGTCGCTAAAGATAATGCCGGTCCAGCCGTTTGTGTATCATTTTTCATTGCTGCATTTGCATCTGCCCTATCTGGTATTTTTTATTTCTAATCTTCAATTCGTAATTTTGAGAAAAGAAGAAAATGTTTTCTTTTTATTTTAAATATTCTTTCTTTTCTCAATGAGTATTCATTATTTTCAGCAATGTGCTATTCGGAATTTGCTTGCAGAGTACCAAAAGCTGGTTCAGCTTACGTTTATAGTTACGTGACAGTAGGAGAATTCATAGCCTTCGTTATTGGCTGGAATTTGATTTTAGAATATGTAATAGGTTGGTTGAATTTTTTTACATTGCTTTCTCCTGTCTATTAACTGGAAAAAGCAGCACATAGCCTGAAATTTTACTTATACATATACTGTATATAGAAAATTTGGAGCAAAATTTTTTATGTTATTGTAATTTGTTTAGGTACTGCCAGTATTGCAAGAGGATTAAGCAGTTATTTGGATGTTTTAACTGGAAATAAAATGGCAGGCTATCTAAAATATTGGATGCCAATAAAAGTTTCCTTTCTTTCTGAATATCCGGATTTTTTTGCCTTTGCCATGGTTTTATTACTCACAATTCTCCTCAGTATTGGTGTTCGTGAATCATCAATTTTAAACAATGTTTTCACATCTATTAATGTTGTTACTATACTGATAATTGTCGTCGCTGGATCATTCAAAGGTGAGATGGGAATATTAGACAAATTATAAATACAGTCCATATCTTTTTCTTTCTTTTACTTAAATCATATGATGAAACGAATGAATATAACTTTTTTATCTTTTCTTTTCTTTTGCCTCCTTATTGTAGCCGATTTAAAAAATTGGTTTATTAAGAAGGAAAATATTCCTCCGCAATTTTCGAATCCGGGTAACGGTGGATTCATGCCATTTGGTATTAGTGGAATTATGGCTGGAGCTGCCAAATGTTTCTTTGGATTTGTCGGTTTCGATGGAATCGCAACCACTGGCGAAGAAGCAAAAAATCCCAAAAGAAATATTCCACTAGCCATTATTTTATCGCTTTGCATAATATTTGCTGCTTACTTTAGTATTGCTGCTGTTATCACATTGATGTGGCCGTATTATGATCAGGTAAGAGACTTTTTTCTTTCTTGCTTTTTTTTTTTCTTTGAGTAATAAAAATTAATTTCCTTTAAGGATGAGAACGCTCCGTTTCCTTCAGTATTTGAAAAAGTTGGTTGGATTACAATCAAATGGATTGTAAATATTGGAGCAGTTTTTGCATTATTTACCAGTCTTCTTGGGGCAATGTTTCCTTTACCGCGTGTTCTTTACGCAATGGGCAGTGACGGTATTGTTTTCAAATTTCTCGCCAAAATTCATCCGAAAACAATGACTCCAATTTTTGGTACCATCATTTCCGGTCTCTTAACTGGTAAGATTTTTATTTTAGAAAAATGTTAATTATATCAATTACTATTGAATTACATTAAATAAAATGTTGATAAAAATTAATTATTTCCAGGTTTAATGACTCTGATTTTTAATTTGCAACAATTAGTGGACATGATGTCAATTGGAACTCTTCTCGCTTACACAATAGTTTCAATATCGGTTTTAATTTTAAGGTATTTGAAAAACTGCCTTCCAAATTTGAATTCATTGCTAACGTGAAGAATGAGAAATGTGACAGATTACTTAAGTGGTAATTAACATACATGTTAATTACTAGACAGTCATTTATTTTTTAACGCTTGAGAAAAATACGTCCATAAAAAATAAGATTTTGTAAAAAAGAAATATAAAAATACGAATTTTTCTTAATTACAAATTTTTATTTTCTATTATATTTAAAAAATTTTTTTTAATTTGTCTTAATATTACTTTTAGTATTGAAAATTATGATAAATATTCTAGGTACCAAAAAGATGATTACAGTTTTAAAATGGAGGATCAAAATGTTCCAACTCTAATGAATTCGTTTTCGAAAATTTTTAACTTTCAAAATAATAAAGAACCAACGACATTCTCCACTTCTGTAGCAAAACGGTCTATTCTTTTATTTTGTAAGTAAATATTAAAAATAAATTATGTTTATTTAAAAATTTTTAATTTTTTCAAATTTTAACTATTATTTTCAGGTATTATGGTGTTTATTGGTGCTATAATGATACAGTACGCCGGAGAAAAAATAATTCGAGGAGATTTGACTCTGTCTGTGATATTAGCTATAGTTACTTTAATAATAATACTGACAATGGTCGCAATTAGTAGGCAACCAATTCAAAATGATAATCTTCCATTTAAGGTATTTTTTTTGTCTTTTAATAATAATTATTTAAATTTAGATTAAATTTGTATTTTTTTTTATTTTTCAGGTACCTTTGGTCCCTTTCATACCGTGTGTCAGTATATTTATTAATTTATATTTAATGATTCAATTAGATGTCAATACTTGGATAAGATTTTCAGTTTGGCTCTTGGTTGGTAAGGAAATTTGTTAAAATTTAATGTTAAAAATATTTAAAAAGTAAAAATATACTTTTCGAATAAAAAACATTTAAATTTCTTGTTTTTGAATATTATTTTGTTTGCAGGTTTGTGCATTTACTTTTTCTACGGAGTCAAAAATAGCGAACAAGGAAAACTTGATAAATTGAAAAATCGACGATCGTCTGAAAAATCGTGTAACGTAATTCGAGAAATAACACATTTTTAAAAGCCTCTGTAACGAATAATTTGACTTTAAAAAGATCAAATTAGAAGAGTTACAGTTTAACGGAGAATCTAGTCTTCCACCGTTGAATATCTTAGGACAAGTCGATAATGTATTTATTCATATTAGGAAAAAAAACTAAAAATACTTCTTGTCGACACATTTTACAATAATATTTTATAAAGATACTTTACCCGCAACAGTAAAATATTATAATAATCGCGGGTAAATGATCTTAAATAAAAAATTATTTACTAAAATTAAATTTTTTTAACAATTTCTATTTTTATACAATGTGATGACATACTATTTTGTTTTTACTATATGTTCTAAATAAATATAAATAAGTATAGTAAAATATAGTAAAATAAATTTTACTATATAGTGAAATAAATTTTACTATGTTCACAAATTGATAACTACGTCCGTCGATATCAACTCAATGGAAATGAAATTATTTTACGTTGATCGTAAAAGACGATATTTTGTTACTATTGTGTATTATTATTAAATTAAGAAATCGTTGATTAATAAGTTCCATAAAACTCATTTCTACTAAAAGCAATTCTTTACCTATAATAAATATTATAATTATTATAATTAAAATAGCAAGAATTATTTAAAAAAGTTTATTATTAAAGGGCGCTACAATAAATAAGAATTAATTTCATTAATTGATTTGAATTATTTAAATTCCAGATTGTAATTTACAATCTTAAAATAAGACTGAAATTTTATAAAGTTATTTTTATTTCTATATAATTTTACTGTAATATTCTATAATTGGTAAAAAAATATAGATATAAAAAAACATAGATACAAAATAATAATAAAGTGTCATTTGTTGAGCAATCACAAAAATATTTAAAATCTTCGTTAATTAAAAAAATATAATATAACAAGAAACAATTGTAATTAAGATAATAATTATTTTAGGCCGAATATTAAAAAAACAAAACAAAAAATGATAAATATTTTCAAGTAATCAAGAAAATATTAATGTTTTTTTTTATTAAAAAAAAGAACCAAAAATTAGGGACTTTTAGGTCGAATATTGAAGAAAGTCAAGAAAAAAAGTGATAAAATTGTAAACTTTGTTTATGACTACAGTCATTAGTAATAAAGTGAAAACTAAATAAAAAAAATTATAGAAGTGAAGTAAAAAGAAAAGAAGAAATAAGTAATAGCAAAAAAATTATTTTTACAAAAATTAAAAAAAAAATTGACTAGATTATGAATTCTTGTAAACGAATATTGTACAACAATTGTGGATACATTTTTTCTTATCTTAACTTATTTTGGAATTTCATGAAATTACTATTTACAATTCTGTTAACAACGTTTACAATGAGTTTTATCTGCGAGACTAATTTGACACTTAAAGCAATAAAAGATGGGAATTATATTCATTTTATTTTGTGAGAAAGTCCTCCAACGCTTATATGTTGCCAATTTGCCTAAACAAATTTTAATCATATTTTTACTTTTTTTAAAGCAATACTTGTATTTTTTTTAAATATACAAGTCCATTTATATTGCTAAATAAATAAATAATATAGATAAATATGTTGTGACTTACCCCAATGCCAGTCGACCATCCATTTCCGGCTGGATTTTCATCAGTAATTCCAATCCTACGGCAAACAATTCCTGCTCCTGAAATAGCCCAAACTTGTCCTGATTCCTTTGAAACGGATATATGACGGAATCCTTGCTTTGCAGTGACGACCGAAAGATCTGTAAATTTTTATGCAAATGTATAAAATAGATAAAAGCATTTAAAAGATAAAATTCGTATAAAAATTTAAAAAATGCGTTTTTTTATAAATTTTTAAATTTTCTTATCTTATTACCAATGTGAATTGGATCATTAGGCATTGACGGTAAAGTTTGCCAATGTGTGCCTTCAGGAAAGACTTTCGCTTGAATTTCACGACGAACTGATAATTTTCCATTTGTGTCTAAAGCCCAAACAACATTGAATCCAACCGAAATTTGCTTAATATGAGCGCCAGCGGGTGGCTCGACATTTTGCCACGCGTCACCTGCAAAAAAAAAAAAAAAAGTTTCAGGAATAAATGAAATTCTCCCAAAATTCACAAATTTTAAATACAAAAAAATGTTTCTTTTAATAAGAGATTATTTAGGATTATTATTTAAGTAATTAATTAAGTATTAAACGTGACGATATATTTTTTTAAAAGTGGAGAAAATATACCAGTGAGCTTGGCGTTATTGATGCCAAACCTCCAGTAACAGGAACCATTTTTCGCGACAGCCCAAACTTGTCCATTTGATCCGCAAGAGATGCCAATTAATGCTTGATCGCTTGGAATGTGTTCCCATGAAACGCCCTGAAAAGTAAAAAAAAATAAAATAAAATAATTTACTTTTTTTTTAAATTGAAAATGATTTTAAAAATACGAATTTCACCATTGGACAGGATTCTGAAACTCCATGTCGGAATAATGCTTCGCCATTTGTTGCTACAGCCCAAACATGAATGAGTGACTCACTTTCAGATTCTTCCATTGTCTGAAATTTTCCGAAAAATATAAATTTAATTTTCAAAAAGTCCAATCTAGTCTCACGAAAATTTTTTTACAAATTTTATAATTTTTCAATCAATTATCTTGGATTCAATTAAATCAATAGATGTTTATTAGAACCCAGCAAAATATATAATTACAAAATTTAAATTCAAGATAAAATAATTTATTTATACTTTCATAATAATAATAATATAATTTACCTGTAAAGAAACGTCGAGCAATTTTGTATTTCCCAATTCCTGCCAAGGGCCACTAGTTGTCAATTGACATCTTCTAAACCATCTTCGTCTTCTCACTAAATCTGTAAACTGTTTTTTCCCATGATACTGGGATGGAAAATCCGTTGCATACTGCCATCCATCACGATCCACACCTCCGGGTGTATGAAAATCAATTATCCAATCGGAAACCTTACATAAAAATTGATTTTTTATTTTTAAAAGGCCGCAATGGCTTTTCCGATAAAATATTAAATGAAATGATCCTAATTCAATTTTTAAGAAAATATACAATTCTCACCCATTGCCAGTGCATTGAAAGTAATTTTGTGTGCTCGCGAGTTCTTCTATGTTTTCCAGTAACATCACTCCACATGTAACGATCAGTCGGCAAACCATGGGACGTATATCCGGTAACGGGATTCCACCTTTGATTTTCATAAACGTAATAATTATGCGTGTCCACCATTGGATTTATTCCATTATTACCAGTACCCAAACCTATTAAAGAAATTAATCTCTTAAAAATAAATTATTCACCAAATTTAAATTCAACTACAAGGTGATGCTTGCATTTTTTTCAGGAATTTAATACAACTAAACGTCCAAAAACGTACTTTTCAAAAAATTTCCTCCCCAACCTCCAGTATAAACCCAGCCAGTATTATCGTAACCAATTCCCCAAGTAATTCCAGATCGACAAGTTTCCACTTTCTTCAAATGTCCTCCAATTTGACGCCAAAACATTGTTATCGGTTCAATAATCATCTGCAGAAAAAGAAAAAAATTATTTCAAATTTAACGAATTTTGTTTTATCTAAAAAAATGTTTTGCTTTTTAATTAATTATCTGAACGAAATATTTAGTTTATACTTACGGCCGTTGATTTATAAACGACACTATATAGAGTCATGAGACCCTTTAATCTCAAGTGTGTAATATTTTGCGGCGCTATTCTGTGATTATAAAACGTGAATTGTTCATTGTCAATGAACACTTTATAACCACGTGGCTCGCAAACGATTTTCAAACTAAAGTCACAACCTGACTTTAAGAAACTATCTCCTTCACGTTCCTCTTCGCCCCACTGTCCATTTTGATATGTGTTTCTCACGATAATCGATTCACGTAGACGTGGATTAAAATGAAATGCAAGATCATTCGTTTCAGAGGCATTCTTTTGCCTCGAATTCATAGCCGAATAACAAACAAAATTAAACGACAATCTGTAAAATTTAAAAATATTAATTTAATTGAAAAAAATCAATATTAAAGAAAGGAATATTGATCTTTTTAAATTTAACATTAGTTACCGATCGGCATCGTCATGAACGCAGACGGAAATTTCTAAACTGCTACCTGGTCCGAAACCATTTTGAAGAATGCTTTCGTATGGAAGACTTTTACCCGCGGCATCCAATTCTTGAACGTATAACCCATCCTCAAGTTGATTGCCCTAGTGAATAGAATTTTCATCAATTAGAATTAAATTTCTCAGTAAACAATAATAATTTTTTTTTATTCAGAAAATATTATTAAAATTACCTCCGCTATTGCAGGATCGTAAACGAAAACATCTCCTAAGGCTGTTGAAGCCCAAATAGAATTAGGACCAGGTTTTCCATAAACATTATTCATTTGACAAGAGACTAGAATAAAAATTTAGATAAATATTTTTCACTTAGGCTTAATTTTCCTCAAATTTTTTTTATTCAACTATTTTCATTTTACCTGCAGTAAGATGTGACATCCATTCTTCCATTTCAGTGTCACTAGCAAATTGTAATCTTAAAACTTTTGAACATTTTAAGCGCGGTGTATGAAGTGCAATTCGTGGATTTCCTGGTTCACTGCAGCTAGCCACAGATACTATTTCAGAAATTGGAAATTGAACCTGAAATATTTGATTAACCCAAAACATAAGTTTTAACTTTAAAAAATTTTAATTATAAAAATGATTTTAGTTATATTTTTTGAAGTATTATCGCTTTACCACTGTTGTTGCGCCATCGGGATTTAATACAGTTAAAGTTCCTGAATCCAAAAATCCGCTATCACTACTAATCCATTCTAATTCAATCACACAATCTTCGAAGGAAGCTCCATTTTTTAATTTATATTTCGCTTCTCCATTTTTGACCCATGAAGATCTGTGAAAAAAATTATTACCATAATTTATTAATTACAATTATTATTAAATTATTTTTATAAAAATAAAATGATATTTAGGTTCAATATTATTTAATTCAAATAGATAAGGACGTTACACTGAACTTTTTTTTTTACCTATTGAAAAAGTGAATAAATAAAAATAATCTTACTTCTCGACGGCCTTTTCATAAAGCGTACAGTCGTATTCAACACTTTTTAATCTCTCCTTCAATTCCTTTAAGATATAAATTCTCCATGGTTCAGCAGTCTCGCCTTGAGCTGTACCATTTCCATCAGCGATCCTTTAGAAAAAAAATTTATATTTAATATAATTGATAAAAAGTTTCAAATCGATGAGGTGAAAAAATAATTTTAGTTAATTACCATTTTGGAGGATTGCTGAGGTCAACATAACAAGCGCCAGCCTCTACTTTATACCAAAGAACATCGCACTCGGCCCAATACATTCCAGCGTTGCTCTCGTCCTCGCCGAAAATTCCTGAATCACTAGTAAAATCTGGATCAAATACACTTCCATCGGTTTCCGGATGTGCCTCAACGCCGACCATTGAACCAACAGAATGTACAGGACTCCAGGCCGCAGGATTGATCTGAAGCAATTATTTATTTCGTTTTCTTTTTAAATCTGTTTTGCTAATTTTATAACTCTTCAATTGCAAGAAAAAGAATATTTTAATAAAAAAAATCTAATAGAATAAATAAAATAATAAATAAAAAATTAATCTAAACAAACCTTGACAGTGCTGCTCATTCCCTTGCCAGAAACGACAATCGATTCGCCACTTTTGGCTAAAGATTCATTTGAAATCGTAATATTTGCAACGCTTGCTTCCGTTAAATCAGCAGCGTCTAATGAACTACCGGATCTAAACAAAATAAGAAAGAAAAACAAAATTTTAACCAGATTTAATACCTACAAGGTTATGAAAAAATTATTTTTCTATCACATAAGATAAATTTTTCTAATTTACATACCGTCTGCTTTCTTCTTTTCTATACATTTCTTGAAATGATGTTTGCTTCAATTCTAAACTCGTTGGTGTGCCATTTTTCGATTTATGCCAAATTCTGACTGATGATGCATTTGGTGCTGATCGTGATTGTTCTTCCCAATCCCGAATCACTGAAGACGAATCACTCGTGCTTAGTGGACGATTTTGCTGTAAAATTACGTTTTATATTTCAGATTTCAAAAAATATACAAAAAAAAAACGAACTTCAAACTGCGGAAAGAATTAAAGATAGAATTAATACCACGATTATTATAGTTAATAATTAATAATAATAATAATAATTTGATCACATTGGATTAAATGAAATATCAAAAAAAATTTTATCTCATTGAAATATGTTCTGAACTTGTTAAGATAAAAAGTTGTTTAAAATGTTGTTGGAGAATCAAAATAAACAATAATTATTTTGTGGATAGCATAATTTTCATTTTTAAAATATTAGTACTTTA